>JAUPMG010016960.1:0-29313 GCA_031762675.1 Pachysandra terminalis
GGGTAAATCCCTATCTAACCATTCATATTAATCATATGAATTCAACTTAAATGCAAATCATAAAACTGATACGTAAACCATATAATTCTGCAACTTCTATGAATTTGAAATAACTCAGATGAAAATCGTTCTCATGAAATTCTACAAAGCAAAACATACATATATGCACAACAATGGTGAAATCAGGTTCATTTTGACACTAGTAGCATAATTCCTCAAGTATTAATCAATAAACCCATGCCAAAACAGAAACATGTTCATTCATGAATGGAGAAAACTAGTATCACATATCATCGTATAAAAGGAACCGGATAAGCTACTTACCGGTCAGATTTGCACGAGGCTAAGCAACGAAACTAATCACTGATTGGTGCTTGTCCTTTCTTCTTCTTCCTCAATCTAAAAATGGAGGTCTAGCTTCATATTTTTCAAACACAGAAATTCTATTCTCTCTGGTACGCCTCACACTCTCAACCCAAAGCTGGTTTTCAGGTTTGAATCTAAGAGAACAACTAAGAAGAGGGAGATGAGATGGCGTTGTCTCCCTAGTTCTCTCCCTCAATGGCACCAACTAAAGCCACGTCCAAGGATAGATCCCCACGACCTGTTCCACGCACCCTTCGTGCGTTCCAATTGGTTGAGAAAAGAGGTAATTACAAGCCTCACCCCAAAGAGACACTCTATATACATTAAGGTTCTCTAACTAACACATATAATTACAAAAATACCCTACACTCAAATTAACAAAAAGGCCACTAATTGAGGGTTTTAACTACGGAAACAACCACACTTAATTAGTCCCTCAAACATATGAATAATTAATTAAATAAGATAGCCAAATCAACAAAGTGATTAGGGAAAAATTATCTTAAGGTTTTCGGGTCATTACAAAGAATATGACTCGAATATGGTCAATAATGCAATCAGGCTACGCTGTGCATGTGTAGTGATTGTGCACACTAACTAAGCATACAATTTGTGTACAATTGTGAAATAAGTGTAAGTGATCAATATGAATTTATATAACATAGTATATGCCTCATGGTATTCAATTCAAGTCAAATCATGCATAATATATGATAAAATATAAGGAATCATCATTCAGTCATAACAATCATCCACCAATGTCCTAAACTTATCATAATCAATATACAATTAGTTACAAGTGATCATGAATCCAATACACATCATGAAAGCAATCAAATAACCAAACCTGGGTTGTCCGGCAGGTTAACCGACACGCTGGTTGGTCTGCTGGCAGCCTAGGTAGAGGTTGGAAACAAGCAATATGTAGAATCAATCCAATCGGCAGGGTAATCGGTACACCGGTTGGCCACCGACAGGCTAGGCAGGGACCAAAAATTCAAAGATGCAAACAAGTATAGCCACCGGTAGGCTAACCGGCATGCCAGTTGGCCACCGGTGGGCTAGGCAGGGACTAATTTCACATGGTATACACAATATGTCCATCGGCAGGCTAACCGGCACGCCGGTTGGTCTACCGGTTGGCTAGGCAGGGACTAATTTCACATGGTATACACAATATGTCCATTGGCAGGCAGGGTCTCCAAAACACTTATTGTTGGAAGGCTAACCGGCACACCGGTTGGTCTGCCGGATGCCACTTGGATGAACCAGCAGGCTAACCGGCTCGCTGGCAGTTTGTCGGTTTGCCCAGAAATAGCAAATCCTCATAATTTTTGTATTTTAAATTGTTTTTAGAAGAAATCATCAATAGAGACTCATAATAAAATCACATTCCGAATCTAACCCAATCAAAATATTAGATAAAACTACAACTTACCTTGGTTGGGATAATCATGCATTGAAAGCTTATGTTTTTAAATTTAGTAAATTTTTCTTCAATTTGAAGTAGTGTGCTATGTCATATTCACTGAATATGGCATGTCACCTATATCCAAATCAAAAATAAAGATTAATCAAATTATTTACCTTAACTGTTCTTCGTCGGATCGTCTTCCTCTCTTTCTCAGTTCAAATTTGAATTGTTCTTCTTCTCCAAGCTCTTAGAGTTCCAGTAACCTTCCACACTCTCTCACTTTTAGAATGATGGATCAAACGTCCCCTCTAGTGTTTATATAGATTCATATCAGTTTCCTAGTTGATTTATGAGTTGTAATTAGTTTATGATTATGTCTTAATTAATAGCCTTTAGATTAGACTAGTTTAATTACAACCCTTGGATTAAAGTGTATAAGATCTAGTAGGATTCAATCATTGGTTTTATCTTACTTTAATCCTAATCAGATTTTAAGTCTTTTACCTATAATCCTGACCATTAGATTAATCTAAGTGTTCCTACGAAATCCTAACCATTGATTTTAGATGTTCTAATCTTAATAGGACTACTTTATCTAGTCTTATCCTACTTATCTTAGGATTAATTAAGGTTTATTTCCCTTTTGATAGATTAGTTTGTTCTAATTATTATCTAATCTTGCTTCCTTATTTGTTTAGGATTAGGATTAGTTCCTTAATTATCTTAATTAATCCTAGTTGGTTAAATTATGGCCTTTAGATCTAAGTTCTTACTTATAGTTAACTTAGTATTTATCTTCTTTTAGTCTCTAAGTCTTATTTAATTAGAATCTATATTATCCTTAGTTAGTTTCCTAGTCTTATTTAAACTAGTCTTTTATTACTTTATTTAATGTGGAATCCTAGTACAGCTAATAGGCTTCATTTTTAAGCTGTTTGGGAATCCTAATCGCTTTTTAACTCAAGTTTTCTAGAAGGTTTTTATTAAAAACGAGATTAACTATGTTTTAAGTTTAAATTGTGGGTTTTGGGCCTTAGGCCCATTAAGATAATTAAATCATTAAGGTCTATACTTAATCACTTAAGTCCAATTAAAGTTTAGAAGTCCAATTCCTTTTAATTAAGCCCAAGACAATTCAATTAATCCTAACACTTAATTAAATAAGCCTTAAACAATATAATATGTTTTAATGTATGATTATATAAAGTCTTAATATAATACTATAGGTTAAGTATATAGTTATTGTATAATATTTTATCCTATTACAATTTTACCCTTGTATAAACAAGAATTTTCTATTTCAGTTTTTCGTGTTGTTACAATAAGTGAGAAGTGCGCATTAACTAAGATGCTAAACAAATAAGGAAACAATATAAATTAATCTCGTTTTTAATAAAAAACGATAAATATGTAGGTAACAAGGATGTAATATAATATGATTTAGCTAACATGATAGTAGTGATTATGAATTAAAAATGTATTGTGAAAGTAGGTCAAACATGCTAATCAAACATAGCCAATAAGATCAATGTTAGCAAATAGGATCAAATAAAATGTGAGCATATGATACGCATAGGTTCGAACCAGTATAATAGGATATTCAATTAAATCAGATCATATTAAGCATGTGTGTGAAATTCCAGATCAAACAACCTAAATATGTAATTCTCGATAGACCGAGGGGTCTGCCGAATGGGCTCTGTAGGGTCTCGGTGGACTTTTCAGTGGATCGAACAGTCTACCAAAATCCAAAGGGGTTCTGGGTTAGTCACATTGTCAGACTTGGTGGGGTCTCGGTATGCCAAGTGTGTCAGTTCGATATACTTTCTAGTAAGCCTAAATTGGTCTCTGAGATTCTGTGGGGTCTCGGTACACTTTTCAGAATTCAAAACATGTTACCGTTGGGTTCGATTGACCTTCGGTATGCCGAGTGGTTCTGGGTAGGTTCGGTGGACTCTTCGGCATGCCGAGGAGGCTGCCGATGTAATGACCCGAAAAATTTCGAATTTCTGTTGAGGGTAGTTTAGTAAATTTCCCTGACTTATTAAAAATCATAACAGTGGGTTGGCTTAGACTATGACCATGTACTGGTGGGTTGTTAGCCTCCCATATTCTTTTGGAATTTTGAGACACACACATACCCAATGGCTGATAAAACTCAAGACTTGGATCAACCTTTATAGCCTTTTAGTTGGGCAGCCCAAACCTGAGCCCATAAGACATCAAACCCTAAGATAGGAGTATAAATACACTCTTTGTGTGCTGAAAATTAAATGTTGCTGGAATTTGAGGAGAAACAAGAGAAACCCTAGAGCTGGAGTTATGGAGGAGAATGGGAGTTGGTGGCGCAGATTTCACCATCAATGCTAGGTGAGTTTTTCCCCACTACCTGAGTATTTAAACTCAAAAACTCTTCTGGTTATATGTGCATTCCCTCCATTCAAGACAATGTGATTGATGCCATGAATGAGAATGAACTCAAATTGTTAGTGTGTTGAATGCTTGAACTTACATCTTGTAAGGCATGGTTATTGTTATTTTCTTGAGAAATACCCTTTGTGGAATGATCTACATGATTTATGAATTATAGGGTTTCCAATGTTAGAATCCTCAAGTGGTGATTGTGCTTATTTAGTATGTTTGAAAGCGTTAAATAGCTCCTATTGCTCATGTTAGCCTTCCCTTGAAACTAGGAGAAGAACCCCCTTCAGACCCCATGGGGTTCGTAACGTGAACAAACCCTGAAAAACCCAGAATCGCGTCTGTCGGTGAGTGGTCGGCCCACCGACGCACTCGCCGACAGGGACACATTTTTAGTACTACAAACCATCGGTGGGTGTCGGTCTGTTGACGGACCCGCCGACAGGGACCTCCCTTGTTCTGATTGATCTCGTCGGTGAGTGGTCGGATCCACCGATGGAGTGTTCGGTGAGCACTGGGGAACCCCCGGAGAACCCGTTGACCAAGCCTATGTATCTTGATAATTGTGACCGTCGGTGGGTGGTCGGTGCATTGACGCACCCATCGAAGAGGGAGCTTTCGGTGCCTCCCCACCCTCCTAAGGACCCACCGACTGAGACCTAAGTTGGAACCTTTAGTTTGCGGTGAGTGCTCGGACCCACCGACACACTCACCGATGCCCATCGGTGTCGACCCTTGTGGTCCGAGGGTGCCACCGAAGGGCATTGCCCTTGTTTTAGTGTTGCACTGTTGGTGAGTGGTCGGACCCACCGACACATTCGTCGATGCCCATCGGTGCCTGCCCTTGTGGTTCGAGGGTGCCACCGAAGGGCATTGCCCTTGTTTAAGTGTATTGCACCGTCGGTGAGTGGTCGGTCCACCGACGCACTCGCCGACAGAACCTAATTCTGTTAGATGCTTCTCCGTCGGTGGATCCTCTGGACCCACCGACGAACCCACGGAGGGTGAGTTTCCTTGTGTTTGAAAGTGAGAGATTGAGGGCAGGGGGTGCATTTCCCCACAGACCCGGATCATTATGAGATTATAAATTAAAGTGAAGAATACTATGATTACAATGCGTAGTTTAAATGCTAAATGTTTGAACTATCCTTATGGATTATTGTTTGATCTTATGTGATGGCCTATGGGCCTGTAAATGCATGTTAGTGACAATGCATATGATGAATGAAATATAATGGTGATCATTAAGAGTTCATGTCTTACTTACATGACAGAATGGTATGGATGTGCAAAGATCCATTGGTATGATGTGATGACTGAATGCCACTGCTTTTGTAATGGCTTGTTTTCTCCTTTTGCATTATTTAAATAAGATTAACTGTTAATATGGAGCCCTGATTATTGGACCCACGGCCGGGATGACCCTTGGGTGTTACTCGAGATTGAGTAATGTGAATTGATTATGTGGATGGATATGCCTGATGGGCATGACCGGGTGAGGACCAAATATGTCCAAAAGACCCTGACGTAATATCGTCTTTGATTAAAATGTTTGCTGTCTTGAACTGGGATGAATGTCACGGAGGGGGGTTCACGAAGATGATGCCCTTGGACTATCCTGTTGAGATGGTGTGTCCCGGATAAAAATAAAAGCGGGGCATGAATTCCCGGGGGTCGCAAGTCCCTTAAAACTGTGTTGTACACACAGAATCGACGAGGTATTCTTAGACTGAAAGGGGCCATGACTCCACGAGTGAGACCCATGGTGTTACAGTTCGGATCTTGCGTGCATCTCCAGAGTTCATGAAAGACACATTACATGCATATCATTTATATTTGTGAATGATTATGATTGTGAATGGGAACTAGACTTCCCTATGTATGTTCATGGAGCATCCTGCATTGAGTAGCAATGTAGGTCTGAGAGGACTGATGAATATAATACCTGGACGTGTGAGTTTGGATGAGAGAACTACATTTAGTTGTAATTGTGGTGAATTGATGTAATGTATTGTTGAGTGAATTGTAGATCATCGTATATCTTGAAGATTGATTTATTCCCCATTATGCTAGTAGAAATGTGAGGTAATGTTTCAGATTATCCAATCTAGGTAAGTATGAGTTCTTGCCTCTTCATGACCTTTTACCTTAATACTTCCGCTGCATATATGCATTACTGGATTTGTGTTTCTAGGTAAATGGCCAAGTATTGTGAATTTACTTGCGAGCTGTGTAGCTCACCCTTCGGGGATCTGTTTTTCAGGTGACGCTGCGCACTCTGTAGATACAAGAACGGATTGGGATAGGAAACTCCCACACACTTATGCATATGTTTGGGCTAGGTAACGAATTTCACTTAATTCTGTTTACTGTAGCTCTTGTTTACTTATTTGTTTACCACTTCCTGGTGAGGGGTGAGAGTTACATCGCCAGATTCTTTAAGTGACTCCCAGAGGAGTTTACCCTAGAATCGGGTTGTGACAGCCGAAGCTCGGGTTGAAGCCAAAACTCCAGATTTCATCATTTTCTTCAACTCTAATCACAGAACTTTAAGAGACTATGGTTAATATTGAATTCCAAACAAAACCCAATAAAAACATCACATAAACCAACAATTAAAAACAATCTTACCTCTTCTTACCATTAAACTTGGAAAACAAGTAAAACTTTGGAAACGATTGAAAAACAACAATGCTCCTATTAAAATCATAAATACTAATATCCTTGAGTACTTACCTTGATTTGGTCCTGTGGTGTAGTGTGTTACACCTCTCTTCTTCTTCTTCTTCTTCTTCTTCTTCTTCTCCAATGAATTTAGTGGTGATTCTAACTTCTAGTGGTCCTATGTTTATATAGGCACTTAAGGACTCTCTAATTAGTAACTATTAACCTTTAATCTCAACCCTTTATTGGGAGTCATTAATCTCAGCCATTGGATGAAAATATTAGCCCATGTGGGTTAGTTTCAAATATGAGTTTTTTTACTATTGTTTGTTAGAAGCTTAGATTTAACTTCTAGAAGATTTCCTTTTATTCAATTTCTAGCCCATGTGGGTTTCTAATTACAAGTATTATTTCTAAAATGTTAGCTTTTAGTTTGAATTATTGCTATTCTAGTTTTAGGGAGAATCTTATTACATTTGAGTCTTTTAATCTTAACCATCGATTGAGAATTGAATGTTCCTACGAAATCCTAGCCATTGATCTATTTACTGAGATCTTTTAAGATCATAGCAACATGTCATAACTTAAGAAGTTATGATTGTGTGTGATGCACCTAGTTTCCTATTGGTATAACCCACCAATCACAATCAGTCCAAAGTCAAACATAATAGCTAATTACTAAAATTTTAAATTAACCCCTAATTTTATATTAATTATACATTAACCCTATTATTTTTTGTTGGGTTATTACAATTTCCATATTCAATCAACATCAGTCCTAAGGTGAGATGATGGTCACAACAACTTCAAAACATCAAGTTTGACTCCCCACAGGTAGGCTAGATGCCTTCATGTGAAAACTTGATTTCGAAACTCAACAACAACCAAAGGTTGAAGCCCTTCACCATCCACCCAAGGAATCCATAAAATCTAACAAGACTGTGCAATATATAGAGTCGTCGGTGGGGTGGTTGGTGGATCGAACCCTACCGAATGGCAAAATAAACCTACAAATCGGTCTCTGTTGGTGGACTAGTCGGTGGACCAGAGTCTTCCAAACTCCACTGTGTATTTCTCAGGTGTTCGGTGGAGTCATCGGTGGACCGATGCCTGCCGAACACCCAAAATAGCCTAAAAACACCTCTCTGTCGGTGGACCAGTTGGTGCACCAATGCCTACCGACTGTGCCAAATATTGGGTACTTTATGGGTTTTCAAAACTCGAACTCTACGCATTCAAATCAATTCGAAAACACATGAAACCAAGCATGAAACACACGAAACACATTCGAGTATAAAAATCATCATACAAACAACATTTTAACATGGATCTAATCATGGTTATTGTCTTATCAAATCAAATCATAAATACAGAGCATAATACACACGAATCTGAGATTTCATAATAGAACTACACCGTCTAACACAACTTACCTGATCTACTTCTTGGCTTGATAAGGCTTCTCAAGCGTTCCCCTTCTTCTTCTCTGTCATCCAGCCTCTGTAAACACATGGTACTTCCACTTAGCACACGATCAAGCCAAAACCAACCTCTCTTCTCTTCTCTCTCCTCTCAACCTCTTTCTCAATCTCAGATCTAGATCTAAAAGGGAGAATAGCGTGAGAATGGAAATCCACAAACCCTTTAAACTCTCCTACCATTCTCCTCACATCCTTCCATTTTCGTCACCTTCCACGAATTGGATTTAAAAATACTTCAATCAGCCCCCAAGTCTCTATAATATTGATACAACCTCAAACCCCATACTTATATAACACATTACCCCATCACACTAATTAAAAATATTATATTACTAATTAAGTCCCAACAATTGCCAATTTAGCTAAATTCTAATCCTTAGTTAGTAATGTGCATATCTAAGGCAATAAGTTCAAGAATTTCAATTCAGGGCTTATAAAAATGGAGTTATCCTAGTTACTTATGATTTATTTAGTATTTTTCTGTGATCCCCCCATGTGTTAGGAACACAACGCAACAAGTTTGAAGTGATTCCGATGAGTATGCTATGTGAGTGGTGCTGGGAGTATCCACTAGGTTAATATTATGATGGGTTGTGAATCTATATGAGTTCACCATAGAATAGTTCTACTGGTGTATTCTTCTGTGTGGTGAAAGATCCTTAAATAATAAGTTCTACTGGTGTATTCTTCCGTGTAGTGAAAGTTCCTTAAAGAATGGAATGGTGGCATTCTACCATGAGGTGCAAGTCCCTAAAAGAATGGAACGGTGGCATTCTACTGTGAGGTGCAAGTCCCTTAAAGAATGGAATGATGGCATTCTACTGTGGGTGCAAGTCCCTTAAAGAATAGATTGATTGTTGAATGAACTTGTGGTTAGGCTAAGCCTAATTACTCTTGCATATGCATCATCATCTGCATTCATTATGCATACTTGTATCATATCATAATTCATTAATCATTTGCATAAGTTTGACTTGAAGTGAATGTACGTTCATTGCGATTTGGCTATAATGAGTGTGATAATGTGAACTGTGTTTTGAGATATTGTGGGACCATGTGGACTGTGTGTTGTGGTATGGTGGGACCATGTGGATCAATTGTCAAGGCATGATGGGATCATGTAGACTATATGTTGAGACATGGTGGGACCATGTGATGTAATCGTTATGCATAGTGGGGCTGTGTGGTTTACTTGTTATGCATATTGGGACTATGTGGTTTAAATGTTTGTGCATGATGGGATCATGTAGATTATATTTTAATGCATAGTGGGACTATGTGGATTAATTGTTTGTACATGATGGGATCATGGGGACATTATGATTTATCATGGTGAGACCATGTGGATAAATTATTATTATGTGATATGTGGATTAGGTGTGCATGCATGATGGGATCATGTGGGCATTATGATTTCTCATGGTGGGACCATGTGGATAACTAGTCACGATGTGACATGACTGTGTGTTTTATGATCAAATACAATGGGATTATATTGGTGATTATTGTGAAATGGGTTGGACTTATAATGTGTTATGAGAAATACATGTTAAATGGTATGTCTAATATGATAGTTAGCATGCTAATACACTGTGAGTGACGTATTATCTATTGGGTGAAATTGTATGAATTAATCCGTGTAATTATGATTCTATGGAGATAGTTATTGTAATTTCTCTAGATTTCCCTACTAGCCTGTGGCTCATCCTTATGTTGAAACAGGTGACTAGTTAAAGTAGTGCATGGATTGGAAGATAGACGATTTCCCTAGAGATGACGTTTTCTTGGAATCATGGACGACCATCTGTACTTTTACTATGTTTACGATGTGATGACATCGGTTTTGATCCTACATGGACAAATGAGTTGTAATAACTTAGACATGGGTTGAGTTAAGGTTTATTTATTTAAGACTTTTGCTGGTTTATTATTTAAAACTCTAATTAACCATGAGAGTGGTTATATGTTATGAATGGCTATCTGCATCCACACGTTGGATCTAAAGGTTATTCCATTGTGAATCCTCGAGATCCTATATCTCGGATTTGGGGCGTGATAGTTGTTGTGGGTAATCGTCTTCGACAAAAGACCTCCCTGGGTGTTAAATCCCTAAATGTAAGTGGGTAACCGTCCTCTTTGAAGGCCTCTCTAGGTGTTAATCCCTAAATGTACGAAATAACATTGGGAATTGTGCCCGGTAGGTTGCGAATCCTACAAAACTATAATGTACATATGGGATGATTGAATGTGGAGACATATTGACCATAAGGTCGTGGAACGGGGTGTTGGTGGAGATTGTTGGACTAGCTGATCACCGAATAGTGGAGTGCTTTTGTATATGTGATTGACATGATGGAATTCTCTAGTGATATGACTTGTTTAGAATAACATGTTTACTGATATATGATTGTTTGATTTCCATGATATTGTATGATGTTTGGACTGATGAAATCCATTGAGGATGGATGACAACACTTACTTCTTACCGGGCATTCCAAGCTCACGCAACTTATTTATGTTGCAGGTTAAGGAGATTGAGAGGAATTGCGTGGACATGATGCTGTTTTGGTTTATCTCATTTAATGTTTTTGATTTATAGCTCAGATTTAGGGTAATAGGCTAGTTGAGTAGTTATTTTGGGTTGTAGGCTCTTATGAAGCCATTAGCATGCTTTGATGTAATTGGATTTTTTTATAGTTACTTCCTCACTCTGATTGGTTTAATAAAGGTGTTATAGGCTTTTATTATTGCTGTTTGTTGGGTGATCCACATTCCATGGTTGGGAACCCGAAGGTCACACCTCATGATCCGTGCCACCCACCTAGGGATTTGGGCATCGGGATCCGGGGCGTGACAGTAATCTCAATAAACGGATAGCTGGAGCCAACAATGGCCACGTAGGAGTCCGTGGGGAGAGAAGCATGGTCGTTCAAAGAAACGTAAGCGACAGACAGAAAGCAGTTACACTTCATTGACCGTTCTCTTCAAAAGTGGTTAAGAAGAGTGGGATACCTATCATCAGCCTATTGGAGAGGCCTTTCCCTTAACTGCCATGTTCAGAATGCGGGAGAGATAGCAGTTATGCAACCACCCATGATCTTCATCATGGTTGATGAAAGCTCAAGCACAACAGTCTAATAGCAACAATTAACTTCACAATCACCTCTGATATTTTCCTCCGTAGGCAGCTTGTTTGGTCCCCATCCATGATAACCAAATCGATCCCTGCAGCTGGGCCTGGTGTTTTTATCTTTCTTTTTTACATTAATGTACTTGAATTAGTTGTAATTCATTTAGATTAATACTATCTGGTCTTTTGCTTTCCATTTACTGTGCTTAACTACAAGTTTATGAAGAGTATAAGTACCCACTCAAGAGAAAGCACCCCCACCTCTTACAATCGCCTTCTGTGGTGATTGGTAGCACACTACTAGTGCCAGGGGTAAAAATCCTAAGAAATCTACTATGAGAGACAGTTCAATTCTCTCTAGAAAGCCCGTGAATGGTCACACGACTGATGAAAACATTCAACCGGTCATTTTTTAGCTGACTGATATCACTCAAACCGTGCATTGCCTTGGTGGATTTCATGTCCCTCGATCGAAAGTGAAAAGGGAAGAGAACATATTTTTGGTACGCCCGATGGGACTCTGTTTCTTGTGAGCAATAGCGTTATTCTAAAGAATGACTTGAAAGGTGGCTTCACAATCAAACATCCAGGAGCAGGAGGATCGCATCTCACCCGGTTGACTTTCTTGCGGCTGTACAGGCTGTTGGTGACTCACTAAGCCAATCCCATAGCCAAGCGCTAGAGGGGAAAATCTAAACGTTCGAACAGTCATTGGAAACTCAATTCCAATTGATGGCCACTAATATGAGAATAGGCCTTTCCGCATGACATTCTAATGCCAAAGAAATAGCCCAAACATTGTTCCACTGCCTATTGCTTGTGTCTTACCAAACACTGGGGGGCAAGTAAGGAAAGAATTTGTCCTTCCACAACCAGACGACGAAGAGCCCATTATTCCAAGGAGAAAAGGCCTACCAGAACCTCCTTCGACCACTACTAATGTTGCCCAACTTAGGGGTTACGACCGATTCCTATGTGGGAATCTACATGTTTTCCAAAATCTAGTATGGGAACCTGGAATATAGGATGCAGACATACTTGGTCATGTAGACCCTGACTTTGGGCCACCTCCAAACGAAACTCATCCTATTGGCCAAGGTTTTAGAGACATTGGTCAAGACCAAATTTACCATTTGGTCTAGGAGGCTATGGGAATCTTCAATCCAATACGGTTATCTCGGCCATTGAATCGCGAACCCTACCCTAACTGGTTGATTGCAGGTACTAGTTCTCTAAAGTATATAAGATCCCTGAGTTTTCTCTGTTTATAGGGGATGATGGTCAATTAACCATCGAACATGTCGAACGATTTACGGTCCAGTGTGGAGATGCTTCCTCTAATGATTACTATCATTTGAGGTTGTTCTGTAATTATTTGATCGGCCACGCATTTACTTGGTACATAACACTTCCCCCAAACTTTGTCCAACACTGGGCCGAAATGGCTGAGAAGTTTTACACTCAGTTCTACAGGACTGAACCAGAAGTATTTATGGTCGATTTAGCACGGATGAGACAACTCTCAGAAGAAACGACTGACAAATATGTTGCACATTTCAAAAGGGTCAGGAACTGGTGCAGGAGATCCCTGCCAGAGATCAAAATTTGTGAAACTTGCACAAAACGGTCTGGACATCGAGCTTCAAAAGAAGTTTGAGGGTATGGAGTTTGATGACCTGTTTGAACTATTAACTAGAGCGACCAAGTGCGAATGGCTCTTGAAAGAAGAGAGCCAACGTAGGGCCTCCTCCTATGGGACTTATTACCAAGATCCCTACTACGAGTTAGGCTATTCGGAGTAGGCCTTACCGTGGCAATTTTATGGAACAATGCTAAATAATCATTTATTATCTATTATTAGTTATGTTTTCTTTTCAATCAATTTGATATATCATAGATTATTGTTTTGGTGTAGAATATTAAGTATTATATAACAATAGAATGGCTTGAATAAAGAAAGAGATATTTTAAGAAGTTGTAGTTCAATCTTCCACTACAAAAAATGTGGCCCTTACCGTGGTTCAAAACTTACCATGGTAAAGGCTTGACTAACTCATTAATAGTATTAATAACAAAGCACTCAAGATCTCCTTCATCACAAGGTTGGTTCGAAGCATTGAAAATATTTAACCTAACCTTCATATTCCCAAAGGAGACATCCATCACCCCGGTCCTACAATTGATGGATGCATTGGCTGTAGCCACGAAAGGACGACCTAGAATCACCGTAATTTGGGGTGGATTCCAAGTCTAGGACTAAGAAGTCCACGGGAAAGTAAAATTTATCCACTTTAATCAAAACGTCCTCAATGACTCCACGTGGTACTCTTACAGACCTGTCTGCAAGTTGAAGAGTAATCGTGGTGGGTTGCAATTCCCCCAAACCTAGTTTCTCATACACCAAGTAAGGTAAAAGGTTTACACTCACCCCTAAGTCAAGGAGTGCCCTACAATGAAGTGGTCACCAATAATGCATGAAATGGTAGGTGCACCAGGATCCTTGAATTTGGGAGGGTTGTGCTTTAAGATTGAGCTCACTTGCTCAGTTAAGAAGGCCTTTTTTGTGACATGTGTCATAGAATTTCTCTTTTGGGTACACAGGTCTTTCAAAAACTTAGCATAAGCTGGGATTTGATGGATTGCATTCAAAAAGGGAATATCTTCACTTGCTTAAAAGTGTCAATCCTTTTCTCAACCTTGGTTTTCTTATCAAAGGGACTTGTGCTTGAAGTGCTTGTGGAAATGGCGCCCTTGGCAAGTGAGATGCTGCAAGAATGGGCACATTAAGTGTGGTTTTAAGAGGTGTGGAGTCCTTGCTAGAACTCTCACTCTCTTCATGTCACAACCTAGATCCCGTAGCATGACTTCCCATGTGAAAAAGGACACGAATCTCGAGGTGAGACTTTGATCCACAATGAACCGCGGATTGCTACCAAACCACAAGTACAATAAAAGTAAAATTTTACATTTATTGAATAAGATCAGAGTGCGGAAGTCTAAAGCTTCAAAATTAAAGTCCTCATGATAATATTCAATACATGAACCTATGATCACGGAATTTAGCTGAGTCTGGATGCCAACAAAGTAATAAACCCAAGCCAAGTAATTCACATAACATCAAGGTACATCTTAACCAATCCCCACATGATGCCCAACTATTCAACTAAGAACTAAACGAAAGCAATATAGTCCAAGGTAGGAACAACACATAGCAAGTCAATCTTGCCATCCTGCAACATGAAAAGTTGCGTGAGACATTGAATGCCCAGTAAGCGTGAGACAGTTACCCGTCCTCTATGGAAATCTGATCAAAGGGGTTAGTACAACAATAATAATCATAATACAACATGAGTGGTTTAATATGGAATGGAATGAATGAATGAAACAATCACATGATCTATAATGGATGCAATGAAAGCAACAATCACAATGTAGATGCAATTAAGGCAAACAATCATAATGTAAAATGCTAAGCGAATGGACTAAACTAACGTATCCTGATAAGTGGACCTTGACCCGACGCTTCTCAACCAAACCAATTCAGGACATCGTCCTAGGGACTGCCAGAAGCCCCATCTTCATTCCGGGCGCTAACCCATGGTATGAAGTCCACCATATGGCTAATTTATGAGTGTACCATACTCAAGGAATAGCGAACCTGTATAGGATCTCGCAAGCATCCTACCCTTATTTAAGTGAGCCTCTTCACCCCATGGGTTTAGTCAACCAAACCGGAGGCTTCACCAAGTTTCTCCGTAGATTTCCACCTCCCGGTTCACTTATCATTCAACTTCATCCTAGTATGTTATGCATTAACTAGGATCTCAAAAGAGGATAGACAATAGAAACTATCCATGCGCCCACATACACGCAGATAATCCGATTGCCAATCAGTAATCCTATCCACTTCCAAGTCACATCCATATCTGTCCTAGGGTGGGATGATGGTTACACAACAACATCGGAAAGCTTAGTTTGACTCTCCACAAGTAGGCTAGCTGCCTTCAGGTCAAAACTAACTCCCGGACCACAATTACAATCCATGGCCAAAGTCCTTCACCATCTACTCGAGGAATCCACAACATTTCTCTTCACTGTAAAAAATCTTAGCTGTTCGGCTGGGTGATCGGTGGATCGACGCCTGCCGAATAGCAAATTTACTCATGAAAATGGTTTCTGTCGGTATGGTGGTCGGTGGATCGAACCCTCTGTGTTTTCATCAGCTGTTCGGCAGGGTGATCGGTGGATCGAAGCCTGCCGACCGAAGCCTGCCGAATAGCAAATTAAGCTTGGAAATAGCTCTTTGTTGGTAAGGTGGTCAGTGGACCGAACCCTATCGACGGTTTCGTGTTCTGGGTAATTGCTGGGAATTTTCTGGGTTCAAATCTCTACTATATGCATTCCAATCGACTCAAAAACACCTAAAGCTAAACACCAAACATATCTTAAACTGGATATCTTCGAATAAACAACATCGTATCTCAAATTTAACACATCGACTATCATTTCAATATAAAACACAAAAGCAAAGCAATAACGAATATAATCTCACGACCATAATAGAGCTACACAATCACTCAACTTACCCGATATTCTTCTTGGTTTGATAATCACTTCTTGGCATTCGCCTTCTTCTTCTCTATCACCCGGCGTCTGCAAACACAAGTGTTCCTCTCTCAGTACACGATTGAGCCAATTGGCCTCTCTTCTATTCTCTTCTAAGCCTCTCTCTCAACCCCAGATCTAGATCTCCCTTCTTTCTCTTCTTCTCCTTCTTCCTCCTTTCCTCTTTTCCTCTTCTTCTTCTCCACAGCATATGATGGCTAGGGTTGGGTTTCAACCCTATATGCCATTCTCATTCTCTCCAAAAGACACTTCCCCAATAGTCATCAAATAAGAAGGAAGGTGGGGGAGAGAAATAAAGAACTTTCCTTCCTTCTCTCACCCTTCCAACCCACGGCCAACACACTCCCCTTCACGTTGTAAGTTTGAATTTAAATTCCTAAAGTTATAAATAATCCACTCAACTTAGTCCAATTACACTTAAACCCCAAAACATATATTTTTGTGTAGAAACCTACCCAATGCTCTTATTAGCTTACAAAACCTCACAAATAAATCTAGAGCAATACCCATTAATCATGATTCTTTCTAATGTCCATTAATTAAAGTTTTTATACTAAATAAAGGCATGATACAATTAGATTAACTTTGAATTCCGTTTATTCTTATTTAATTCATTGAATAAATATTGAATTTAATTATTATTATTCATTTCCAGTTTAGGGTCACTACACTTCAACTCTCTCTTCCCTTAATTCTTCTACAACCCCCTTGTCTTTATTTCCAATGACCTTCCCATTCCTAAGGGTTGTTAAGGCTTGAACATGAGCATGGTTGGGGTCAACACCCTCAACTCCAAATTGGCCTCTAGGGTTGGCCACAGGTTGGCTTTGAAGCCTCCCTTCATCTCTCCTACTAAGAATGGTAGCTATTTGACCAATTTGGGTCTCAAGCTTTGAGATGGCTTGAGTGTGTGAGTGTAGCATTTGTTCATGTGATTTATTAGTAGCCTCTTGGTTTTGGAAAAAGTTTGTCAGCTTGGTATCCTGTGCTTGAAGGTATGACAAAACTTTATCCTCAAATGTGGAGGCCTAGGTGGTGGTGCTTGGGGTGCTAATTATTATTTTGGCATAAAATTGGAAGTATTTTGGAAACTAGGCCTTGGTACTCGTGCATTTGTTTTTCCCGAACCTTGTATCCAAGAAAAATTGGGATGATTCCGCCATCCCAGATTGTAAGTGTTGGAATAAGGGTTATTCACGGGACGGGGAAACGATTGAGCCATATTAAGCTGCACTTGGACAAGGTCAGGATACAAAGGAGCAGTGGGAAAATCACCAATGGAATGAGCAACACTCAAACATATGGCACATGCCTCATGAGATGCACTTGTAGGTGAGGGAGACAGTGATGTTTGACCTATATACTTGAGACTATGAATTGACTTGGTCAATGCATCTACCTTCTCCTCCAAATGAGAGGTATGGTTAACCTTATAAATGCCACATCTTTTAGGAGCATTGGGTGGGTATTTCATGCCTACAAGATGTGACATGTTATAATGAATTATCACTTAGGTTCTCAAAGAGTTACCAAGCTTGGTCCTTATTCTTTTTCAAGAAAGTTCCCCCACATGATGCATCCACCATTTGCCTATTTAGCTCAGTGAGACCATCATAAAAGCAATGGATTAGTTGCCATTTGGGAACACCATGATGTGGACACTTCCTAAGAAGGTCCTTCAACCTCTCCCAACTCTCATGAAAAAGCTCTCCCCCATGTGGAGCGAAACTAATAATAGCCCACCTACTTTGATTAGTCTTTCCTATGGGAAAATACTTTTTTAGGAACTCTTGTTGCATCTGTGACCATGTTGTGATTGTGTTTGGTTCCAAGGAACAAAGCCAATACTTGGCCTTATCCTTAAGTGAGAATGGGAAGAGCCGTAAGTGTACGGCATCATTCGTGAAATTGGGCAGCCTGAAAGTAGTACAAATCTCTAAATATTCGTTCAAGTGATTGTTTGGGTCCTCTTGGGCCGAACCATAAAAGGAATGGAGCATTTAGATCATGGTTGCCTTGATTTCAAAATGATTGACAGTGACATTTGATAGTCTAATGCACAATGGTAAAGTGAAAGTGGTTAGGGTATAGTGATCCCCAAGGGTTTTTGGTACTTCCTTTTCTTCGGCCATTGTTGTAGTGAGTGGGTCTATTGTGGGAAATGTTGGAGTGTGTGTAAAGTCAAGGAATCTCAATGTGGGGTGCAATGAACGACACCTTTCCATCCACAATCTAAATCATGCAATTCTCAAACCAACTTAAACACAACGACAACAATTACAAAATAAGAGTACTTACCTCTTGTAGCGTGCTTCAATTGTTCCTTAAGATCAACTTGAGCCGCTAATGCAAAGAAGTTAGAAGAAAACCTACAATTGTTTGAAAGAAATAAAAATTAAGACAAAACAAAAAGAATAAAATAAAATAATAAAAAAAATAAAACGAATCTAGGAACTAATTTGAAGGTAAAATTTCTTAATATAAGCAACTGTACAAATAATCCCCGGCAACGGCGCCAAAACTTGATGTTTCAAAATGAGAACACCTCGCAAGTGCACAAGTTCGATTGTAGCTTGGCAAGTACCAGGGTATCGTACCCAAGGGATTGAGATGGTTGACTTAATTAAACTACTTAACCTCTAATTGGTTCAAAACAGGATTTGTTATTCTTTAAAACTAAGAATTATTTTTGATTTTGTTCTTTTTGAGCTTAATTTGACCCGATCTTAATCTGAATTATCTCGAACACTCCCAAACCTGCACAATTACAAAATATACGTTAATTCATTCATTTAAACACTACTCTAAGACTAATAATCATGAATAATAAGCTTAGATGTGAAAGCGCTACGCACTTATCATATGTCCATGAACAGAGTCCTGATCGATAATGGTGCAGCCATCAACATCCTCCCTGTTATAATCATGAGGATCATGGGAAAGAAAAAAAGTGATCTCATCCCAACTAAGGTAACTGTGACTAATTTTGTAGGGGATCTCAACAACAAAGGGAGTACTACCGATTGAATTAATGATCGGCCACAAGAAGGTCACATCAACCTTCTTTATAGTGGAAGAAGTGTCTAGATACAATGCTTTGCTAGGAAGAGATTGGATAAACTTCAAATGGTGTGTCCCTTCATCACTTCACCAAGTCCTCATAGTCTGAAATGGGGACAAAGTGGAGGTCATCCGAGCAGACAATTGGACATTCTTAGCCGATTTAAACATGGACGAAGTAGCTCCCTATGTGGAGCACATCGGCCCGTCAAGTTTGTTAGGAGGAACAAGTACGGACGGCCAAATGGAATAACTGCCACTCCCATGCCAATCATAACCTGTGACACTTTGGCCACTGAATTTGGCCAAAAGTGCACCATAGAAGAGGTGCTCTGATGATTGAATAGACCATCCTTGATGAGAGTTCGATCGTGAGCAAGGACACCGTTCATAAGGTGTTGCTTTACATGGTTTAAAAAGGCCTCATTGAAGTAAATTCTGTTAACAGGGCCGAATATTAGGGCAATTGCTATCAACTCCACAAAGATGAAATTATGCTAGCGTATCTTGAGGCCGCACCAACCAAGATGGACGATCTAAAGGCTGAAGTTCAAGACTAGTTAAGATCCACTTGGGGGATGAAATGAACCCTCAGTCGATATTCATCAATGATCTTCTAGATAATGGCTACAAGCTCAAACTGGTGGTCATTCTCAAGGAACTCTCATACTGATTTTCCTGGGATTACCATGAGATGCATGGCCTAAGCCGTGCACTGGTTTAGCACAGGCTTCCAATCAAGGAATGTTTTATGCCACTCAGGCAACCACCAAGAAGAATGACGACCAAATTAATGGCTAAGATCAAAGAAGAAGTCGAGAAATTCTCATAGTAGACTTCATCCGACCGATTAAATATAGTACTGGTCATGAAGAAGAATAAGAAGTTAAGGGTGTGAATTGACTTCAGAAATCTCAACCATGAAATCTTGTCATTCATGGATGACCATTAAGGCTACAGCCAGATTTTCATCACAGATGAAGATGTAAGCAAGATCGCCTTCATAGGTCCTGTCGCTACTGGTACATTTGCATGGACGGTCATGCCTTTTGGTCTGAAGAGCGTTGGTGCAACCTATTCATGAACACCATCTTTCATGACAAGATAGGAAAATTCCTTGAGGTCTACATTGATTATCTAGTGATCAAGTTAAAAACCAATGAAGGGCACTTGTGAGACCTAAGGAGCATGTTTGGGCGAATAAAGAGTCATCAGCTGAAAATGAATCCTCTCAAGTGCGCCTTCAGAGTATCAGCTATAACTTCTTGGTATTTATAATTCACAGAAGGGGCATTGAAGTTGTCCAGAACAAAGAATGAATAGTCATTGAAGCTAAACCACCTAAGAACCAAAATCAGATGCAAAAGTTGATCGACCAGGTAAATTTCTGGCAAAGATTCATCTCCAAAGTGGACAAAAAGATCACTACCTTTGTCCTTTGTTCAAGATCAATGATGGTGAAGAATTCAAATGGGAACCTGAGCATCAAAAATCTTTCAACCAGCTAAAGGAATACCTGAGCAAACCACCAATGTTGATGCCATCAGTTAAAGATCGTCCATTGAAATTATACATTTTGACCGCTCAGCTGTCAATTAGAGTGTCGTTAGCTCAAGATAACATCAAAGGCTTTAGCAGTTAGTTTATTATCTTAGAAGTATCTTACAGCAGATCGAAACACAATATTCACCCAGTGAAAAGTTATGCCTCACACTATACTACACAATACCTAAGTTGAGGCACTACTTAATCAATGCAATGATCATGGTTATAGCTCCAACCGATGTGGTTAAATACATGCTTAGTTCATTGCTCTTGAAAGGAAGGAATATGAAGTGGATGCTTGGACTCTCAAAGTTTAGCCTTCGTTACATCCCCTAAAGGGCCATAAAAGGCTAAGCAGTGGCCAATTTCATGGCCGATCATCTAATGGATGATATAACGGCCAAGAATTCAGATGAATTTGATATGTATACTCTTGACATGTCACCTTGGGTTCTGAATTTTGATGGGTCAAGGACCAACCGAACCTCTGGGGCTAGAATTATAATCTTGTCCCCCAAGGGTGAAAGGCATGAATATGCCTTTCAATTAGAGTATCATTGCACCAATAAGTAGGCCGAATATGAAGCTCTGATAACCAACATAGAGATTCTGATTGAAGCAGGTGTGAGGAATGTAATGATCAAAGGGGATTCCCAACTTGTATTGATGTAACAACCTGAATAAATCCTAAAAATACAACTAGAAAACCTTAAGGGTAAAATAGTAATTCTATAAATTAGTAGTTCAATCTCATTAATAAATTGGAATTAAAACTCATAAGATCCTTAATCTTATAAAAATATTTTAGGAAAACTTAAGTGAACTAAAACTGATCAGGTTAACCAGATAGACTTAGGAAGTAATACGGGTCACATAACTGAACTTAGCTAATAAATAGGAAATAAAATCAATTGGCAAGATAATAATTAGTTTTAACAACTTGGTAGACCCATTTGCCAATCCTAAATCTAATTTCACAATCAGAAGTTAATTAGGAGGTTAATTGGAAATTTTAGAACTAGAAACCCGATTTTGCCCTTCTGGCTAATTTAATTTACAAGTTTACCCTTAACATATAAATAGAACACTTAGGTTCTAAAACTTTAATTTTCTCATCTCTTTCCCTTTGGAGCTCTTGGAGAAGATGGAGAAGAAGAAGAGGAACCCCAAACTTCCGGATGCACACAGATCGACCACGAATGCGACCTGGCATGGTGGAGCAACTCTAGATGCGATCTGGCATGCCCCAAGTTGAGTATCTCTTCAATTCTTGTGTGTTTATCTATATTTAAAATATTGTGAGTATGGGGGAAGATTTCGTGTGATTGTGTTCTCCCTTCCCCCATGAGTTTGGTTGTTGGATGTGATGATTTAGGGATCATATCCCACGTTATTGTGGAACATCCCTTGTAGACGACCCATACAAACTGGAATATAGAGTTCTAGATTTTGGTTTTATGAAGGAATCAGTAAGTTCCTTTTAGGCTAATTCCTTGGCTTAGAACCCACATTTGAAAGTCCCTTAGGTGATTAGCAAGCTTTGGGTGAAATCTCACCTAGAAACACTCCGGATTTGCCTGATCATGAGCTTCGGCGACCACCTCGGCACGCCGAAGAGGCCACCGAGCATTGTAGTAATTCTAAGTTTGAGCTTCGGCGACCTCCCTCAGTTTGCCAAAACACACTCGGTGACCACCTCGGTTCGTTGAACTAGCCCGCCGAATGACATAGACTATTTCTAGTTCACTGGAAAGGTCGCCGAACCTATTTCGGCATGCCGACGACCTCACCGAACCTGACTCGGTTCACCGAGCACCTCACCGAGATCCAATTTCAGTCCTTTGTTTGGTTTTTGACCTTAGACACCTGTATTACCTTCAACTTAGTTGTTCTAACACACTTTTGGTGTTAGTAGACTTGTCCAACAGCACACTCGGTGACCACCTCAGTTCGCCGAACTAGCCCGCCGAATAACAGAGACTATTTCCAATTCACTGGAAAGGTCGCCGAACCTATTTCGGCATGCCGACGACCTTGCCAAACCTGACTCGGTTCGCCGAGCACCTCGCCGAGATCCAATTTCAGTCATTTTTTTGGTTTTTGACCTTGGACACCTGTATTACCTTCAACTTAGTTGTTCAAGCACACTTTTGGAGTTAGTAGACTTGTCTAACAAAACATGACCCCTTAAACTAAATTATCACCTACCTTGAGTTAACTGAACAATATGAGTTTCTTAGGAAGCTTACGTAATGGCCCCCAACCTTTTCCTTAGTTGTTTCCCTTAAATTGAGCATGTTTATGGGTAGGATTCACTCTCATGTTATTATGTGAAATACCATTGTATAAGTGAAGGGATTGGTGTTATTACTGGCTTCTTTCCTTTGAACGGTTAACTATAGTAATTTCTTATGTTGATGTGCACATGGAATTGCACATTGATTTCATCACGTTCACGCGATTAGATGATTGGTTTGCACTTAGTGTACTTTTCCTACGTTGTAATGTAGAATTATGGGACTGTGCTCATGTACTTGCTGAATTGAATATATGATTGTGAAACATAATGTGTATGCATTAATTAAATGATTTGAATATAATGAGTTGCATATGGATTATTCCGCTGTAATGGCTTTGTCTAACCCTCCAAGTAATACCCCTGGGTTTAGACTGTTAGATGAGATAATTTGACTTACTTAACCAGGTTGTCCTATGAGTGGACTATGTTATTTCCGCCCAAGCTGAGAGAGAGCCCTCGTGTTGGTATGCCCCACAGACTTGTCACGAGATGTTGTTAGCTCCCAAGGTGAGGGATATGTCCTATGTGATAATCCCAACAGACTTGTGGAAAGATGCAAGGCGAGGGAAGTTCACAAAGTGATGCCCAATAGCTGAAGCATGATTTACCTTTGTGTAGGATGTAAATATGTATGCTTCCCTGAGGAAGAAACTGTGAGTTCACCTTGGAGTGTTACCCATGATCAAAAATAAGTGGGGGGATTGTGCCTCCTAGGTTGAAAATCCTTAAAACTATGTTGCGCACATAGAATATCTTCTTCTTGAGAGTGGCCGTATGTGTGGGGGATGTTCATGACATCTTGCTCAAGGAGCAATGGATCATGTGGGAACTTACTATATTATACATACCGAACAACGCCCCTTTACACTTGCACTGAGCACCTACATATTCCTTGTTGATTGCATTTTGAGTGCCTAGTGTATTACACACTAGACCTAATCATCATATAGAATTAGGTATGCATACTTCGTGATACAGACCTTTGATTTAGTACCAAGTGAGGTTGGGAGAGAACAATACATTGATTGGTTTACATTACTTTCCTTATCTTCACTATGCACAAATGATAACTTTATCACATCAGATATATATATATATATATATTATTTGTTTTCTCATAACGTTGGGTTATGAGTGAATCCCTTGCATTGAAGGATTACTCATTCTGGCATCCAGCTTATGTTTGTTAATTTACATATTTCAGGTTTTTGAGCTTGATCACGAAGAGAAAGCCTGGGATTGGGTATAGATGACTTGATATAATGGTAGAATTATACTAGATTAGATTTCCTTTGTATTAGTCTCGTAATAGAATAGTTTATTCATTTCAGTTACTTATACCTTATTAGAACTCTTATCTACTTCCGCTTATGTTGTGATTATTGTTTTGCCACTCCCATAGATGTATGGGGTGAGAGTTATGAATTTGACCTGAAATTCTCAAAATTTGGGATTTTTGGTTTAGTTCGTGACAAAAATGGTATCAGAGCCTAAGTTCTTCTAAGATTTAAGTAGGTACGTTAGGTTTTCGATAGGACTTCAGGTTAGGACTTTGTAGGTTGATCTTAAGACTAGGACTTGTAGGGGTTAAGGGGATTAAATTGTGAAGGCGATAATTGCAATTTGTGCACCGTAACTAGTGGCTCCGGACAGACAATTGGGGATGGAAGTACTACTATCCTCGAAAGTTCTAAGGCATAAATTTATTGGGTGATGTCTTTGCTAAGTATACTGGGTTGTCATATCGTTAAAGGACGTGATGATCTAGGGCTTATGTTTTGTTGATTAAAGTAAGTCAAAATTACTTAGAACTCTAATACTAACTAGTTTTCAAAAATCGAAATCCATGTAGTTGCAAATGCATTGGACTGAGAAATTTGAGAATTAGGTAGGAATTAGATTTATAATTATTAAACAAGAATAGAAATATACAATTACTTAAATCTCACTAAATTATTATGATGTATGATATTTTAAATAATCATCTTAACTGTTTTAGGATCATAGTCTAGTAAAGGCACTATTCATACCAGATCTAGACCGAGACCCATGCTTTTAAACTAATTTTAAATTGCTTTCATTTGGAGTGACCCAATGTGACGGTTTGACTTACAATAGTTTAATAACAATTAAGATTTAAATTTTTTTAATTTTTACACTGCTCTTTGGCCTCGGAGACCCCTTCGGCTCGCTGAAAATCGCGTCAGGATGCAGCCGAGACTTTAAATAGTTTATTTGATTTCATTTCTTCATTTCTTCTTCTTCTTTCTTCTTGTTTCTTCTCTCCAACCCTCTCCAAACTCTTCTTTGGTTCTCCTAACATCTTCCTTGGCTTATTGCATCCTCCAAGTTCGTTAATCACAAGGTAATTCTTTTCTCTCATCTCATTTCTTTTCCTTGGATTAATCCTAGATTTTTCCAAATCTAAAACAGATTTTCCTTTTTTCTTCCAAACCCTATACTCTTTAACCTAATCAGACTTTTCCATTTCACTTCTAAACCTAAAATCTTCCAAACCACAAATCCTTCTCCATACTCTTCCTAACCCTAAATTCTTCAACCCTAGATACTCTTTTTCCCTTTTCTTTCTAAACCCAAATCTCAAAATGCCTAAGACCAAGAACACCCAAAACCCTCCAAAGAAATCCAAAACCTCTAGGGCATCCTCATCTAGGAGACCACCTTCACCCAAACCATACGTAGAAGAGAACATTGATTCATCGTCCAACTCCGAACCTAGTGAGTATGTTGACAAACGCCTTACTATCGAGAGACCCACGATTGATTCCCATGTGGAATCGTACGCCATCGTCACCATTCTCCGTGCCATTGATTGGGAACCAATCATGCGTTGGGGTGGTGAAGCCTACGAGTCCATAACCCAAAGCATGTATGACTTCATAACCGTGGCCGACCTAGCAAACTCCACCATTACCTTCGCCATCTGTGGGAGAGAGTACACCCTCAAGCTTCAATTCGTCTCTCTTCTCATGGACGTATCCATCAACGACGCCTTTCGCTCCATTCCCGAGTTGAAATTTTCTGATCCACCTGCTGTGACCCAGGTTTTATGTGGCTGAAACGCCTCATGAAACACCGATGGTTCCCCATCCTCCACCAAACTCATTTCCTCTTATTGTATTCTCCATTCCATCTTCCTAAAGAGTGTCTACCCCCGCACCGGCAATACCAGCGAGCTCACACCCTTCATGGCTTAGGTTCTATACCTTGTGGCTTTAGGACGAAAGCTCTGCCTTCCCTCTCTCATCTTCGGGCATATCATCCGGTATGTTCGAAGTAACTGAAAAGGCGATTTGACTTTTCCCTGCTTCTTGTTTGCCGCTGCTAGGCACTGTGATCTCAATCTGCCGCGCCCTGAGTGCAAGAAGACTACCATGCCCTTTAGCTTCACAAATCTTGCCTTAATGAGTCTTCCCCGTTATGCACAGCAAACCGTTCCGCACCCTATGCAACCCGAGCTCTCCGCGCAGCTTGAAGAACCCAATCAACCGCCGCAGCCAGTTTCACCTCCCCCTGCATCTTCTTCAGCCGCTCATGAATCTGGTCCCACTCTGGGGCGCATTTACTCTCAGAGGGATTTGAAACTTGAGGTTCGTCTGGTAGCACTAGAGCGAATGAGCTCCCGCAACCATAGGGAGGTTGTCTCTGAGCTTAAGAAGAACAATAAGCTGACATCAAAGCTTATGATGCTTCTCCAGAGCGTTCTAGGCTGCAGTTCTTCAAGTGGAGCTATACCTCCTTCCTTCAAGCGGCTGCCTTCTCCTCCTCCCGAGGCCACCATTTAGACTCTTTTCTTGTTTTCAGTTTTTAATGTTTCCTTTTCATTTGTTTTGAATTTACCTCTCGCAGTGTAGTGAATTTTAAATTTTTGTCTTTATGCTTGTCTTATGTGTGTTTTATTTTGTGGTTGTACTAGCCCTCCCTTTCCGTGTGATGTTTAATGTAGTTCTCTTTGTATCGTTTGCCTGATGGAATGGAACTTGTGTTATTTTCCCTGGTGCCATTTTGAGCATTCACTTTTAGTTTCATTTCAATTCTCGCCTTTAGGACTCCTTAGATTAATTTCGGGGACGAAATTCTTTTAAGGAGGGTAGGATGTAACAACCTGAATAAATCCTAAAACTATAACTAGAAAAATGGTAAATTAGTAATTCTATAAATTAGTAATTCAATCTCATTAATAAATTGGAATTAAAGCTCATAAGACCCTTAATCTTATAAAAATATTTTGGGAACACTTAAGTCAACTAAAACTGATCAGGTTAACCAGATAGACTTAGGAAGTAATATGGATCAGAAAATTGAAATTAGCTGATAAATAGGAAATAAAATCAATTGGTAAGATTCACTACAAAATATCAGGTCTTTACCGGTGGTTCCAAACCGCCAGCCATACCTTACTAACTGTTGTCTACTCTATTGTTGGCGGTTACGAGAACCCCCAAGAAAGCTCTCGTCGCAGTAGGTATTCTTGGTGGTTGAAAACTAACCACCGACAATTGTCCTCCATTCCGCGGCGGTTTAAAGCCGCTGACCAAACATCATGTATTGCGCGGCGGTTCAAAACCGCCGGAAAATACTAAACCATGGCCTGTACACAATTCAAGTTACAAACCTGTTAATAATAAACCTATAGTTACAAACATTACAATTCCAAATCTATAAAACCTACAAGGAAACCATGTCCTGTACACAATTCAAGTGATCTTAAACCTACAAGAAACTAAACATGTACAAGAAACACACAATTCAAGTGATCTTAAACCTGCAAGAAATTAAACCTATAGAAGAAACACACAATTCAAGTCTATTAATTAAACTTACAAAGTATACCTGTAAAAATATATACAACAACAAACACAAATGTAATTCAACAACAATTAACAACAGACACAAGTGTCAAAGTAGATATAATGATACTAGTAAGCAAAAATGTCGATCATGAACGTCCCGGGGCCACTGCTAATCACCTCCACCCTACAATACAGATTATATAAACCAATTTAGTTATCATGCTTACAGAAAATAAAAATAAAATATAAGTAAAGACAATAGATATAAGATCTAGATTTTACCTGACCCTTCATACTAAATATCAAGCGCTCTAATTCAGCCATTTTATCGGCATTCTGGGCCTAGGCAGCAGCTAGTCGAGCAATCTCATCATCCTTTTGAGCGAGCTGGGCAGTGAACTGGGTAGTCACCTTTTCTAAACCCCCTTGTAAGGCAGAGATCTCTGCGTCTCGACTCATGCTATCCTAGTGTCCTGAGGACCCCAGCCACAATCGGGTTGGGGTATGTCCAAATCCCATCCCACGGACCCGCCCAGGATGCTCGGATCCCATGACCCGAGAGTATACGTCATCATGGGTCGTGCTGTCCTGTGAGCCCTCCGGAAGCGTCGCTCTCAATTCTTGCATTTGCCTCTGCACGCACAAGAGAATATATAAGGAATATACTTAGAAAGCAACATTATGTGCATTTTAAGTTCAAAGCATATCATAACTAGTAAGCGAAACTAAATGGGACACAAGTATATCGAAGAAGTAATTTTTACAGATTCAAAGCATCAAATTAATATGCAATCATGGGCAATCTGTGCTTTTGGGTAAGTACTTTTAGATAAGAGACTCAATGGGAGCATTTATATATCCATGGCTGCAATAAGTTGCTTATTTAAAAAGGGTTGGTGTTTGATAAATACATCTAGTATGACAATGAAGTAACCACTAATGTGCATGAAACTTAGCTACACATTAGCCAATCACTGAAATTTTTTTTATTTCTTTTCGCTATCAGCTTAGTAGATCTTCATTTGTTAAATCAACTAAAGGCTTGAAAGCATTTTGATGAGAGAGAAATTAGAGTGTTTGCTAATGAAGAGAAAAAAACCAAAATGAGCAAAAGTGTGATTTGTGAAGGTTTGAGACTCTCTATGCTATCCTAATTCATAATCCGCCATATCAGGCAAATCCTATAAGCAAAAAAGAAGAATAAGAAATTGCACGAAATCAATCATGCAAACATTGTCAGAGAAAACAAACAAAGTATTTATGAAGAAATTCATCCATTTTCCAGAATCTCCTTCAACTCAGTTCAGGCATAATGGCAGGGGAACAATCCGTTTCTATGGACGAGCAAACGATAAAGGCCCTTTGAAAGGGGGAAAAATACTAAAACTGGACCCCAAAAAATGATTTTTAAAAATATACTTCAGAAAACTAATCAATTGCTACGGATAACAACACTCACAGTCATCGAATCTCAACCAAAATAACCAAAACAG
>JAUPMG010016981.1:0-15350 GCA_031762675.1 Pachysandra terminalis
AAAAACTGAGTTACAATTGGAAAGAGAACTTTGTAAGACTGAACCAGCTGAATCAGATGGCTTTTCAAACAGCTTCTTGGATAGGTTGAATTGATAAAGTCCCTTATGCAGATTGCCTTGAAGAAGTGTTGAATGAGAAGCTTGATCCTTCACAAAACAAAGAGTACGGTGAAATTCAAAATACACATCATTGTCCTCAGCAAATTGAGATACACTCAAAAGATTTTTAGTAATTAGAGGAACATGAAGAAGACTTTTGAGATAAAGGATCTTAGAAGAATTAGAATTAGTAGGGAATGAAGAATAACCAATGTGAGAAATCTCTAAACCCTTACCATTGCCCATATGAATTCTAGAGTTTCCTTGATACTTTGTCCCAAAGGTGAGATTATTCAGATCATTAGTCACATGATTTGTTGCGCCTGAATCTGGGTACCAGCATGTGTTTTGTTCATCCTCAGGAGTTGCAATCATCTTCCGAGAATTCTGAAAATTTTCAGAATATCCTCCATTATTAAAATTCCCATTATTGCCATTGAAATTTGTATCAAACCGATAATAACATCGATGGACAGTATGCCCAATCTTTCCACACAACTGACATTGAGGTCTATTGTTGTTCCAACCTCTTCCTCCTCGACCTTTTCCTCGATTATTGTAAGAACCATGACCTCCTCTTCCATTGTAATTGTTGCCATTGTAGTTGTTCTCATTGTAATTTCCATTGAAGTTTCTATTCTGAGACCCATTGTAGTTTCCATTGAAGTTTGTATTCTGAGACTGAGTTGAAATATTCACAGACAATTCTGTTGTACTCTTTTGAATAATTCTGCCTTCTTGTGAGAGAAGCATGGCACTAGCAGCTTGTAAAGTGTATGGAGCTTCTCTAGATGAGATGATGGCTATAACTGATTCATATTCTGCTCCAAGACCATTAAGAATGGCCAGGATTTGATCTGTATCTGAAACTCCATAACCAGCAGCAGCAAGCATGTCACAATATGACTTCATCTTCATCAAGTATTCTCTCATTGTCAAACCATCTTTCTTCAAGACTTGCATTTGTCTCTTAAAGAACATAACTCTTGCAGCAGATTGAGAATTGAAGAGTTGAGCTATAGTTGTCCAAATTTCGTGAGAAGTTGAACATCCAATAAGCTGAGGCAAGAAACTTGGTCCTATAGATGCAAGAAGCCATGATACCAACAAATGATCTTGGCGTTGTTGTGTGATAAATGCAGGATTGGGAACAAGAACACCATTTATGCCAGCAAGAAACTTTGATGGAGCTTCTTGTGTTCCGTAGATAAATCCTTCAAGACCATACCCTTTGATGGCATTTTCTACTTGAAACCTCCATAGAAGAAAATTATCCTCTTCCAAACGAATAGTAATAAGCTGATTCAAAGGACTAACAATCATCTTCATTGATTCTTCTGTAGTGGCCGGAACTGTAACTCTCTCATTGACGGAGATTGCCGGACCAGTAGATTCTCCTGTAGCTTGATCCATAACCATAAAGAATACCAAGAAAACAGGATCTAAAGCGTGAGCTAAAAGAGCTCTGATACCAACTCATAAATCACACAGGAGGGAAAACCAGAGAATTAACAGAGAAAACAAAACAGAGGAGAAAAATCTCTTTCTTGAATACTTGAATGTTTGTTTCTTACAACCTATGTATAGTTATACCAAACAAATAAAGAAAGTAAAGATTCTAAACTAACTAACTAACTCTAATTGATTAACAACTGAATAACAGAAATAACAGGTTGACTGATTTACAAACAGAAGATCGATCGTATTTGTGATCGATTGTATTTACGATCAATCGTAATTGTGATAAATTCATTGAACATCTCTAATACTCTCCAAAAATTTATAAAAAAACCAACGTTTTTTTTATTTATATTTTTACACTAATTGCGGATTTGAAAAGTCATATCTACGGATTAGGGGCGCTCTTGTGCTCAAAATAAAGATTCGCGCCAAAACGCATCCCCATTTACACGGATTGTGAGACTTAGGTTGTACTAGACGAGGACTTTATGTTTGTGGAAGGCTAGGTGAAACTTGAATGACTTTGAAAACTGTTTCAAGATTGTTTCGCGGGCGTTCATGGTTGGCAAATAGGAGTGGGACCCACTACAATGAAAACATGTTGCATACTTATCGGAGTTTGGGACTCACATATATTGCCAATCATGGATAGACAAGGAGCCCAGTTTGGAACTACATTTTGATAGGTTTAAGAGAGTGCTGAAAATAATTTTATACCCGGTCAGGGTCCGATCAGTTATTTTATACCTGATCAGGTTCCCACCAGTCATGCATACATATCATTGATCCGTCTTATTGATATTGTTGGATGGTTTTGAAAATGGGTGTTATGCAGTAGAGATCATGAAGTCCATTGCCTAAAAAGAAAGGTGTTACTCGAATCCCTTGAAAAGGAGCTGCCTCATGGTTGATAGATTCTCCTCCAAAGTTGTTTCGATTGAGGAATCAGGACATTTGAAGCTAGTGCATTTGGCAGATGGATCCATACTCAAAACCAAGGTAAAAACTGGTGTATAAATGTACATCATTCGTTTGACGATAATGGTTATGAAGCTAAAGAGTTGCCCTTCAATTAACCATACTCTAATTCCAGGCACTGGTTGGGTCTGATGGAGTCAACTTAGTGGTGGCAAAATGGCTTGCCCTTCAGAAGCTGAGCTACACACAGGACGATGGGCTATAAGGGGCTTGGCAGTATACCTAGGTGGTCATGGCTTTGAGCTCAATTTCTTCCAGTTCAATGGAGAAGGCATCCGATTCGGCTTCATTCCTTGCGACGAAATTATCATGTATTGGTTCTTCACTTGGATGATGTCCTCCCAAGGTAAGCAAGTCGTAGAGATTCAATGTCAGTTACTGTTGAACCATTTGATATATATTATTGTGCTATTCTCTAACAGCTTAAGCTTTTAGAGTAACTGGTGTCTAACATGGTATCAGAGCAAGTGGTCGAGTGTTTGAATCCCGAGAGTAGTATGTTTGTGTGTTTACTCTCCCACGGATGTGTTGTTCCCGTACAGGTGTGTGGTGTGTGTTTGCCCTGTGTTATCCTACGGATGTGTTGTTCCTGTGTGGAGCCTGAACGTGCAGGGAGTGTTGAACTATTTGATATACATTGTTGTGCCGTTCTCTAACAGCTTGAGCTTCTAGAGTAACTGGTGTTTAGCAGTTACACAATGAATTCTAAGTTGTCTCTTTAATTGGTAACTGTAGACAAACACTTGGAAGAGAACCCAGCCAAGATGAAGGAATTTGTGTTAAGCAAGCTTGAAAAAGTACCTAGAGAAGTTTTGGGTGCTGTGGAAAATACTCATCTGGAAAGCATTACATCCTCTCCATTAAGATTCAGATGGCTATTCAATGTTATATGGGGAGGTATCTGAAGAGGAAATGTCTGTAGCTGGTAATGCCGTCCACCTCATGACACCTCACCTGGGTCAAGGTGGGTGTGCAGCATTAGAAGATGGAGTTACTTTAGCTAGGTGTCTTGCAGAAGCCATGTTGTCGAAACCGAACCAAGACGTCAGAGAAGATCAAAGGATCAAGAAAGGACTGGAGAAATTTGCTAAAGAGAGGAGATAGAAAAGCTTTGAGCTCATCAGTACTGCATATGTGGTGGGTTTGATACAGCAGTGATGGGATGCTGGTGAGCTTTTTGAGAGAGAAATGGTTATCAGCAGTTATTACTGGGTTGCTGTTGAAAAGAGCCGACTTTGATTGTGGGAAACTCAGTGTTCATTGATATTGGGTTTGGTCATATGAATGTGTTTTCTAGAAAAGGTTATGAGGGTTTTCTCTTCATTAATCGTTGATATATACCTTCACAAGACTACCAATTTTAATCTACATGTTTCCAGTTTCCCTCCCTCTCTCTCTCTCTAAGCCTGGTTTTTAAGCATGGGTTATGGCACATTTATTCCCCTTGATAAGCTGGTGAACTCTTGAGAGATTAAAACCTGCTATTACCATGCAAGGCCAGTCTTGGGGTTTGGGATACGTGAACAATAATCAGTGCCATGAACCCATTTGTTATACGCTTAATACAGATGATGAAAGCGCAAAATACTAATCAGTGACTCGAAACCCACAAGAGAAACTCGGTAGAAGGAAAACAGTATTGTACGTTTTGCTGAACTGTGCTGCATATAGCAATTTTTTTTCTTTTTTAATAAAAACAGTATATAGTCTAATAAGAATTCTGTTAGATATTAAAATATAAATGACCTTTGATCACCAAAATAATAATAATAATAATAATAATTCAACAAGCCATGAATTCTATTGGCAATGAACATAAATACTGTGCTGGCAAAGCATGGTAGCGCCAAACCAGCCCTTCGGCCACATGGGCAGTTCCAACCCATCGTGGGAGTGACTGCAGTCTTTCAACTTTGCACTGTGACCGCACATCCTGGGGAAGACTCGTGCCTTTCAAAATCCCAACAATGTTTGCACAGATCACATGCCATGGATTTCATGCCTCTAATTCGTTACTTAATTGGAGGGTCATTTTAATGTTCATAGCCGCCAACTCTGCAGCCAAATACCTGAATACATAGGGCATGGCAACAGTCTCCATGCCCTTGCTTGTCTTACAGGCATGGCAAGTAACCTTTTTTGGGGTCCTACCAGGAGGTAATCCACCAATCTCCCGGATTGGTCTCTTCTGCGGCTGAATGAATGATGCTGTGAGGATGCTTCCGCAAAGAGAACAAACATCAGCAATATGATGATCAGAACATGTATGGAGCCTGTCATGTAACAAGTAAGCAGCCCCATGAGCGAGGACTGCGTCTCGTTCCATTTCCCCGAAACGGATGCCTCCACCACGCTTTCTTCCTTTAATAGGCTGTCTTGTAACCTGGTCTACTGTCCCAGTGGATCGAACCTGGATCCAAAAATTAGTATTGTCCATCATAGAATTCAAAGAAGGATGAAAATGTAATAACAAGTGCCAGCCATGGAGGAGAAGAACTAAATAAAAACTAAAAATTGATTCAATCTCTCGACTTTGAGGATGCTAGTGAAACAAATAAAAGGAAGAATAACTCCCTTACCTGAAATTTGTCAGAAACCATGTGCCGCAGACGCTGGTAATACACAGGCCCAATAAAAATTTCACAAGTCATCTCTGTTCCAAAAACTCCACTGTACAATACCTCCACTCCGTGATAATTAAATCCATAAGACGTCAACATCGAACCAAATTCATCAACAAGTGAGTTTGATTCAGAAGATGACTTGTAATCAGCATTCTTGACTGAGTTGGCAAATGGTGTAGCATCCACAAATTTTCCATGTAAGCTACCTCCCTGTGACAATAAATACGTAAACATTTGATGGCATATTTGTTGACTCATGATAAAAAATAATGCAAAATATAAGAGGCTTTGCATTACATGTATTATACAATTGAAAGACGAAAAAAGAGTCAATCATCTGTTCATGTACTAAAGGAATCTGGTCTCTTTTTGTCCATTGTATTTGTCTTCCCTGAGACACTCGAGATGTTTCCTTCATGTCTTTGTCGGAGAGAAAGAATCTTGTGAAATTTTGTCCTCCCTTTTCAGCTTGTTGGGGCTTACGGAAGGGGCAAAGAGTAGAATATACTTGAAAATCAAAGTGCTTCAAAGAAGGGTGTTTTTGCGTCTATTGGAAGAGAGTGAAATATTTGCCAGAGGGTCTTTAGCTCTTTTCTTTACTTTCCTGGGCAATTGTGCGGGAATAATCAATAATGATCCATATGGAGATTCTTGAATCTTCACTATAAATTGCTCTTTTTGGTGTTTAAGTAATGTCCGACCCTCATACTGTAAACTCTTCTCATACTAGTACAATCTGTCAGCTACCCAAAAAAAAAAAAGAAGATACAAAGTAGAAAATAGTGTTTACTCAAAAACATAGTACGGGTGTTTCTTCCTATTGATCAAATGATCAGATGGAAAACCAAGCAGACTGGTATAGAAAATGGAACTTTCAGGTAGACCCGATCAATGGTGGTCCTCACAGCAGTGAGCTATGTTTGCAGTTTAAGTTTTTAAACCGCCTATGGATCCAAAAAGGGGGAACTACATCCCAGGCCAATGGTAGTCCTAATAGCAGTGAGCTACGTTTGCAGTTTATAATTTTTAAACTGCATTATGAATCCAGATGAAAAAGAATATTTAACGAGGACTACGCAAAGCAACAAGTAGAAAGAGAAGCAATCCACGAGAAACTCGAAAAAAAAAAAAAAAAAAAAATACTAAGGCACTAATGGTCCAGGCCATAATTTTGAAGCTAGAGTTGTTTTGTTACATACTCAGATGAAAATATATCACTATACACTAAAAGAAAACTCCTATTTGAACTTGCTACTTCTAACTTTCTAACTTTAATAATAGATTCAGATTTGATTTTTTCTTTGATCAGTAAAGTACGAGTATATGTTATAAAACAGCAAAACAGTTATAACAGTAAACTGAGAGTAGGTACGATGATTATTCAGATCGACTTTGAATAATGTTAGAGTAGGGTATGATCACGTGTTTATATAAGGTTGTTATAATTGGTGTTTCAAATTTCGGCGAAATTTCGTTCTCTCTCCCTTGGAGATAATATCTATGGGGTAATTTCTCTGTTTTGGGGAAACTGGCAATATATCGGGTGATATTTCGCCCGATATTTCAATTTCTTGCCAATTTCAATGAGAAATTGAGATACCATGCTTTATAAAAAGAGGAAATGGTTAAAAGAGGGGGAATTTCACTAGAAACTTCCCCAATTTCGACTGAAACCCAATCTCTTCATTCTAAGCCCAATTTCATTTTTTTGGGGAGCTTTTCTTCAAGATTTAATTTAGAACATCAAATCTAAAGATCCCATGATACAAATCTGATAAGAGTAACGAGGGAAATGGAGGATTGAAGCTCATTTTTTGAAGATTTGTAAGGTATGTCATATATCTCATACTTTTTTATTTTGTTTTAAATTGCTTTCTTTCGTATAAATCTAGTTCTATTAAGTTGAAAATGCATGTTAATGCATGCATCTATTTAATGCATCAACATGCATTTGAAATAGTTTAAGCAATTTATGATGGATGAAAGCCCAAAAAAGTTAGAAACATGAATTTTTTGATTTTCATCCCTTGAAACTTAATGAAATGATTTGAAAATATTATATGTGATGTAGAGACACCCAGTCCACAGATTGGTGTGATTATTATTTTTTTTTCAAAAAAAATAATTTTTATTTTTTGATATGATTAAAATTAATTTAAAACAAAATAATTATAAATATTTAATTTGTGAAAAACATATTTACAGCATATGTAATTAATAGTAATTTACCTTATAACCTTATGTATTAAAAAAAGTAAGTTATCTTGGTCAACCCCTAATTGATCATTTATATCTAAATGAGCACTAATTAATTATTTTTAAAATTTTATAATTAAAAAAATATTAAAAAATAAAAAATATTGAAATCATAAATTTTTTATAAAATTATAGTAAGGTTTAATATGTAATCTGATGTTATTAATGATGTAAAATAGGGCTTATAAAATTATTTTTTAATCTTTAAAATTATTATAAATATCTAAAACAAAAACTTACAGACAATTTTATAATGCATTAGTATGGTATATATATGAATCATAATGATGTAATGCATTAATTAGTTATCTTTAAGATTTTTAAAGTTAAAAATAAATATTAAAAAATAAAATAAAAAAGTTGAAAAATCATAAAATTTTATGAACGTAAAATATTGTTTAATATGTAACCTGATATTATTAATGATGTATAATGGAGCTTATAAAGTGAGTTTTAATCATTAAAATTATTAAAAAATATTTAAAATTACAAAAAAAATCAAAATTACAAAAAAAATGTAATAGTGGTGGAAATAGAGGTGGGAGGATATAATAGTGGTGGAGACTCATTTAATAAAGCTATGTGCATCACTCTAAGTCCAACTACACAAGGCAAGACTCAAAACGAGAGCCAAGAGAGAGTGAGGTTAGGAGAGAGACTACTTTGACTCATTCTGAGTTAGATGATGGGAGTGAGGAGAGGTGGGGATGAGGATGATGAGAGTAGTGGTGGGGATGATGATGATCAAGGGGTTGTGGCTGCACTAGGGCTGGGTGGCAGCAATGCGGGTACTAGAGGGAGTCAGAGGCATTGGAGTCCCTTCATTGGTGATGCACACTTTGATCATGCCACCCAGGGTACAAATCATGGTGCTCCATCACAGCCACTTCCTTACCAGCGTAAAGGCAGGAAGAGGATGGGTTCACAGGACGAGTGTTCTTTGTCTCGTCGCTTTGGGTCTGAGTATTGATCAAGGGCAACAGGGTTCCTCATCGATAGCATCATATGAGCCTAGCCGTTCTCATGGGAATGTTTATGGGACATCTGATGACTATGATAGTACATTATCAAGGTCCTCACATCACAGACATGCTCCATATGGCTATGGTCAGGATCTGGTTATGGGTATTATGGTGCACCATCAGAAGGTTATGCTTATGGACAAGGGATCTTTCTGATATCAGTGAACCCATACCCAGGAAGCTATCCATATGGCTATGGTTATCCACCCCCCATGCATATGTCATCTGTTACAGCTACAGTAACTAGTCATTATCCTCAATACCCACCCATGGGGTCTTGGTTAACATTGGTGAGGATGAGTACCAGAGGCATGTGCATGAGTATATGATTGGCATCATCATACTATGCCTTAGGATCAGTATTGCAACTATATCAGCTAGACATACTATGGTCACCCTGGGGATGCAATGGAGACTTCGAGTCGAGACGACACGCCATGTGGATGCGATACTATGCAAAGCTATTTATGTACTTTGATATTGGACTTTTAGGTGTTTCAATGTTGTGTTTCTGACATTTAATTGTATTTTGAATTTATATGGATGATACTTCACATTTTTTATTGATCGGCCAGCATCACGTATGTTACTAAGATCCCTTGATGTTTGTTTATGACTATGCATAACTATTTATTGTTATATTTTGAGTTATTTGTGTGTGCTTATATATGTTTATGTAATCCTTAAAGTTTCATTAAAAATTTCCAAATTTATCCCCATTTCTTTTCATCTGGCGAATATTCTACCAAAACGAAAATATCTCTCGAAATTTCCCTCGTGTCCCAGTGAGGAAATTTCTAGTGAAAGCAATTTTTAAAACACTGGTTGTAGTAAATACTCATTATTATACTAATAAAATAGGTGATGTGATCCTTTTGGAATAGTATCCACAATTACAACAATCTTCTTCATCTTCATTCTCTTCTTCTCTCTATTATCTTCATCTTCAGAGCATAGGGCTCGATCTAGTTTATCTTTCCCTTATTGTTCACACGGTACTGCTCAAAAGATATTGGCGGCTGGTTAAAAAGCCTTAGTAGGCTGGTCGATTTAACCTAAGAAAAGTTTTTCTATTGCTGGCTGGTGTTTTACACCACCAGATTGTGTGATTGCATATTTTACCCGCGTAAGCAGGTTGTTTGAAGGGTTTGTGGTGGTTTGTTGAAGTGGTTGTGGTTGCTGAAGGTGTTTAATGGTGTTGTGAAGATTTTTTCTCACTTATTCAAAGCCAGTGATATTAAGCTCTATTTGTGAATAGTTACGGTGCAATCAAGGGAGTGATAGCAGCCCTCTATAGTGCTGGTATTAATCAGATTTAGGCATGATCTGAATGTGATGTGCCATTCCAACTGCTAGAATCATTCTATCAGGCTTGTCTTATGTGCCATTCAAATGTGATCTAAATGTACGGCTGGTTGCTAATTCAGACATGATCTTAATTAGTTCTCGGAGTGTGGTACATATTCCTTTTGTGGCTATGTGTGTTGCTGGTTGTGCTAATACAGTTTGCAACATTGTGGTTTGTCGTGATCTAGAAGAAATATTGCACTGAATTAGTTCAAGCTTCTTGCGATAGTAACAATACCTCCTACTCTAGTGGAGGTTGTGGTCGTAGTAATTTTTCCTGTGGACATGGTCAAGCTTCAAGGAGAGCCGGTGGTAGAGGTTGTAATCACCGTCAGTGAACACATTTTGGTTGCCTCAACCACAGTTTTGATATATGCTGGGATAAGTTTGGGAAGCCTACATGGGCCAATCAAGACACTACATTTGCTGATTATGGTGATACTCATCAGAGTAATGTGGCTGAACAGCATCCAAATGTTTTCTTTCCACGTGGTGATACAGTGGCTATCTCTCGTGAGGAGTACAGCCAGTTAATGAAGCAAGTGCACCAGCTCTCTAGTCAGCAGCTTTCAACCCCTTCTCATGCAACTGCCATTCCGGCACTCATCAGGTACAATTTTATTTATTGCTTCGCAACCATCCTCACCTCACATTGGCATGGTTTTAAATTTCGCCGGCATGCCGGCAAAATGTTGCCATTTTACAGGTTGGCGAAATGGTGATATTTCCCCATTTCGCTGAAATATGGGTAAAATATGGGCGAAATTTCGCCACACCCCTTGGCGAAATGGTGATATTTCCCCATTTCGCCAAAATTTCGGCGAAAAATGGGCGAAATTTCGCCAGACACCCCTTGGCGAAATGTCTGGCAAAATCGAAATTTAAAACCTTGCACATTGGATAATAGATTTTGGTGCATCAACTCATATGATAAATAATTCTAAGGCTTTTTCGTCTTTGCATCTTAAGTTTTCCAGATTTCAGATTCAAGGGGAAGAGATGAGAGAAGAAAGAAGTGATTGGAGGCTGAAAAAATTAGGGTTAGTTGACCCCTGAGACTACTTCCAACACTTCTCCTCAAGCTGAGCATAGACATCAGTCATGCCCGGCTTGCATAATATAAAACTGAAAGTGAGCTTTAGAGAGCTCTTTTGTGAAAATATCAGCAAGTTGAGTAGAAGAAGGAACGAATGGCAAACAGATTTCTCCAGAAACGAGTTTCTCTCAAACAAAATGCCTGTCAATGTCAATGGGTCTAATCTTGTCATACTGAACCAGGTTGTTAGAAATATCAGTAGCAACTTTCTTATCACAATACATCCTCATAGTAGGAATACAAATGTAAAGATCCTGGAGGGGAATTCAAATCCATAATTGTTCAGCAAAGAATCAATGTTATCATGTACTGAAACGCCTTTTGGTTTACTGAATCGAGCGCCGGAGATGATAACCCCGGAGGGTTTGGTTATCGGTGTGATGGACCGCCGGATTAATGGTATTGAAGGTAGCCAATCGTTTGTCAGGACGGCATCGAATCGAGCGCCGGAATCCACTGAAGAGGATGGTGAAGGTTCAGAAAAAAAGAAAGGGGAGATAATCGGAAAGCTTAGAGACATGATCGACGCCGGTTACAACTCAGATGACATTGTAGCAGTTTTGAATACCGAGTTTGGTGGTAAAGGTAAGAAAAAATTAGCAGAGACTGTTAACGGCCCCCCTAAATCTTTTGCTGAAGTCGTCGTGAACGGGAAAGCCAAGCAGCACACGGCAAATAATTTCACCGGAGTAGCGTGTAGCTCGTTTTCTGTAGCTGGTAAGGTGATTGGTTTTGAAGGGTATTGGCAAAACAACAAAAAATGGTTGAGAATCACAGAGAGGTGTGGAGTTTTTTCGAGTTGGTTGACTTTGCAAGATGAAGAGGTGGAAGGAAGATGGAGAGATTGGGTTCTAGAAAGGAGGATGTGGGGTATTTGGGTTCATCCAGGGTCGAGGGGAGGGTTTTGTTGCTGGAAAGTCTAAAGAACAGAAGAGGTTATGCTATCAAGATTACATCCATCCTTAATGCCTCCAGGCATAGGGTACTCTTTTTGCCAAAGCACAACTCTGCTTCAGGATGGTCTTATATTGGAGGATCAATTATTTCAGCCTTCAATGATAAGCAATGTTGTCGATTTGAAGCTACTGAGCCTGAATCTCAGACGACTTTTGTGAGTGACGGTGTCAAGGAGCTTGTGACTTCGAACAAGACTTCCGGTGGGGTCTCTAACTTTGGATGGGCTCCGGTGATTGCAGTTTGCCCTTCCTCCACTCATTGAGCTGTTGCTATCTCTTTTTCTTTACGGCTTCGATTAGTGATTGGGAAGAAGTGCGTTCTAAAATTTTGGATTTGCGTCCTGGATTGCAAATTGGAAACATGAATGTTATCAACCACGAATTAGGGGTGTGTTTCGCCATGTCCGAACAGGATGCTAGGAGTATTACAAGTTTAAAAGCCATTCCTTTGGGATTTAAGAAGGAAGTGGGTCTGGGAAGATGGTCTCTGGGTGAAGGGGCCTGTTTAGGTCCATGGGATTCGTCGGGGTCTGGTTTACCGTTGAGGGTATTCCAATGCATCTGATGGCAGTGGACGCCTTTAAATCAATCGGAGATGTTTGTGGAGGATTAATCGACGCAGGCGATTATGAAGTGAAGGATAATGGACTTGTCAAGTGCAACTGAGGGGGAATGAGATCTATTTCCGTAAAATTCCAAGAATGTTAGCTTTATGGGACGGCTCCAGCTGTTTTGAACTTAATATTTCTTTTCCCTCGACTATTCTGACGAGCTCCAGCCTTCTTGTAGCGACGGGGACAACTGAGGTTGAAGATAACCGTCATTAATTGGAGATGAAGTCTTCTCGGACACGTGTCTCGTCGGGAGTGGGAGTTGAGAGGGTGGTGGGGGATAATTCTAGCAAGGGTGGGCCCAAGGGTAAGGGCCTTGTCGTTGACCTGCCTACCATCGCACTTGTAAACTCAAATTCGAATTTGAATTCTCCACATGCTGGGCCTGGGGGGCCGTCCTCTTCAGCCCATTGCTCCCATGGTCCTATTCGCCCCATACACATTAACGCGGATCCATCTAAATTAGCTGGGTCCAATTCTTTGCAGCAGCCAATATGCAGGGCTTCTTCAAGGGCTTTTAGCGTTAATGCTAGGCCCGTTTCGAGGGTCCGCTTTCAATCGGGCTCTAGAAGCCCTAGGGGCACCTTGCCCTCATGAGGAAGAGGCAGAAGAAGAATTTCAAGATACTCCAGAAGCAAAGGCAGCCGTGAGAGAACATCTCGCCAAAGCAGAATTGACGATATCTGGGATCACGAACATCTGAGTAGGATGATTGAGAAAGAAGTGGAGAAGGCTCTTCAGAGGTGCAATGGCTATTGTGGTGAGTGCAATGAAGGTAGGGAGCGTACTCCTCCGGCGACTTCGCAGATCTCCAAGCATCCCCCATGTATCACTCCTGAGAGGGGTCCTTTCCCTTCCACTGTCTGCTCTCCTCCTTCTGCTGAAAGGTCTCCCTCTTCAGGGTGTGAGCGTCAGCCTGCAATCTCAGACGACGCAAAGGATTTAATCCAAGTTATGGGGAGGTCCCTTGGCGAAGACGATTTGTGTAAGGAGGAAAAAGTTTTGTTGAAAGATTTTAGTCATCTCTCAGGTTGTGCTGATTGTTCAGAGCATCTTGCGTTAGATCTCCCTCTGATTCTCCCTTCTGTCAGTGACAAAGGTAATCCGGATGAGGCAGACGTGGGCAGGGACAGCTCTCCTCTTTATTCTAGCCAAGTTTGGTGCGATGAAGGGAGGCAGGTGACTTTCTCTCCGTCTTTTTCTTCTGCTACTCGTGTGTCAAATCGTTCTCCTTTGGTACCTTATTCGATCAGTCCAACGTCTTTCTCCAAGGATAAGTCTCCATCAGATCCCCCAGGTAATCTGTGTTTTGTTTTGGATTCTGTAAATGATTTCCCTTCTGTGAACTCTAACATCAAATGCAGGCAATTGGATCTGATCAGGGACTTAATGACACATGTTTCTTCTGAGCCAATTAATTCTCTTGAAGACAATAGGGATGATTTGAATGTTACCCGAAATGAGCCTGGAGAGGAGGGTGTGAATAGGTCTGGAATCGATTTGGGGAACCTATCCCCATTTCGGCAGCTATTGATGAGTTTAGAAATCGAACCGAATCTGTTGGTCTAGTGAATGAGAGTGAGAAAAAATATGGAGAGATCCCAATTTAGTATCCAGTACAAAAGAAAGAAAAATAGAGAGTTAGTGCCCGGTGGGATGAGTGGCGGTCATTTATGAAGATTATTAGTTGGAATATAAGAGGATTAGGGAGTGGGAAAAAGAGAAGAGCAATTAAGGAGTTGAGAAGAAAGTGGGAGAGGATATTGTTGTGATCCAAGAGACAAAGAAGGATACCATTTCCAAGAGAATGTTGAGACAGTTGGGGGGCTAAAAATAAGGATTGGGAGAGCATCCCTTCAAATGGTAGATCAGGGGGTATTTGCGTGATTTGGGATGAGGACTGCGTTCATAAGTTGGATGTTTGGAGAGGGAGATTTTCTTTGTCCATAAAATTTCGTAGTGTTAGTGATGGTTTTGAATGGATTCTTGTCGGGGTGTATGGTCCCAACAAACCTAAGGAGAGACACATTTTCTGGGATGAACTTAAAGAGATTCGTAGTCATGGGGTGGATCCGTGGTGTTTGGTGGGTGATTTCAATGTGATCAGATTCACTAAACTAAAGTCTAGAGGGAGTCGTATCACGAAAAGCATGAGAGGATTTACAGATTTCATAAATGAGTGTGAGTTGCGGGATTACCCTCTCTTTCGAGGGAGATTCACGTGATCTACTCTTCAAGAAAGATCTGTTAGTTGTAGGTTGGATCGGTTGTTGGCTTCCCTTTCTTGGGAGGAGCACTTCCCTCGTACCACTCAATCAATTCTGTCTAGACCCATCTCCGATCACTTCCCGATCTTGATTAACACGGAGCCGGTGAGTATAGGGGGTCCTCCTTTCAGATTCAAAAATATGTGGCTTTTACAACCCAAGTTTAAAGAACAAGTTAAGGAATGGTGGGATTCTAGGAACCATCAAAGTGGGTGGGAGGGTTTTAAATTCTTAAGATCTCTTAAGGGTATGAAGGACAAAATCAAAGTGTGGAATAAGGAGGTTTTTGGATGGATCCTAGAGAGAAAAAAGAAAGCTTTACTTGAAATCCAGAATCTTAATAGGCTAGAAGAGAATCGTACCCTTGATAATGGTGAAAGAAAAAGTAGGAGATATTGGAAGGAGTTGGAGGACATTTTGAAGAAGGAAGAGGTTTGTTGGAGGCATAAATCTAAAATGCTTTGGCTAAAAGATGGAGATGGGAATACTAAATTTTTCCACAATATGGCCAATTTCAGGAAAAAGAAGAATTCCATTTCCTTGAGGGAAAATGAGCGAGAGATTATTGAGGATCACAAAGATATTGAGAAGGAAATTTCTGATCACTTCTACAAATTGTATCATTCTGAACAA
>JAUPMG010016992.1:0-15350 GCA_031762675.1 Pachysandra terminalis
ACAGCATTCGAGGGGAGTAAACCCAAATCTGCGTCCCCCGAGGGAGGACGGAATCTGTAGTCTTTTTGGGGTGACAAGCCCTTGACGTATTGACCTTCTCGAGGTGGTTAGACTAGAATTCGTCTTAGGATGAAGGAATGTTCCTCCCTCGAATTCACTTTTAGCAGGAAGAAAAAATACCTCATTTGAATTGACCATCTGGAGGTGGGTAGCTTGGAAGAGACTTCCTTCGGAATTGTCCGTCGAAGTTGTCCCTCGGATTTGTCCGTCGATGTTGTCCCTCGGATTTGTCTGTCGAGGTTGTCCCTCGGATTTGTCCGTCGAGGTTGTCCCTCAGATATGTCCGTCGAGGTTGTCCCTGGATATGTCCGTCGAGGTTGTCCCTCGGATATGTCCGTCGAGGTTATCCCTCGAATATGTCGAGGTTGTCCCTCAGATTTGTCCATCGAGGTTGTCTCTCGGATATGTCTGTTGAGGTTGTCCCTCGGATATGTCTGTCGAGGTTGTCCCTCGGAGATGTCCGTCGAGATTGTCCCTCGGATATGTCCGTCGAGGTTGCCCCTCAGATATGTCCGTCAAGGTTTTCCCTCGGATGGAATATATCTGCCTTGTGATCCTTGAAGACAAAGCATACAGAATGGTCCTTCGAAGGCTATGGACATGATCCAAACATGACTCCTGAGTTAGAAGGTATGAAAAGTTCCCTCGAGGATCTTTCCTTGCATAAAAATACCTTTAAAACTTAAAGGTATGAATAAAAGAACTCGAAGTCTGTTCTAGAGAGCAGATAGATGTGACTTCGAGGATCTATAGAGATCATAACTATTTGAGGAGTCCATTAGGGATAGCATGCCCCTAAATATGTCCTCCGAGTAAAATGAGGTCCGGAAGAATAAGATTCTCATTCCCTCGAATGCCCAGAAGGCAATATGTCGCGGGAACCTAAGTTCTTAGTCTTTTGAATACTTCAAAAGGGAGGAAAGGACGAGTTTGTTGGAGTTTGGGACATGTGGCGTCCCCCCACAAGCTGAAATTCAAAAAGGTAGCTTCCTTGAGAAGCTATCGTCTTTTTTGGTGATAAGAACGGTCAGATATCTCTCTGCCGTTTCAAATCTTACATTTTCACCAAACGTTCTAATCACCGTACGCAGTTGCTGACAGCTGGCATGTGAAAGGGACGGCTGTACAACCGTTTCAACTTTATTGAATTATTCAGTGTGTGCGGCTATACCCAAAACGCGTACACGCGCTCGTAATCAAGCGTTGCATATAAAGTGGGGTTAAATTAGCCCGTCTGATCAACAATATCTACTTTAGTTGTTGCTTCTACTTCTGCTTCTGCTTCTGCTTATACTTATGCATTGTAGTGTGTTTGCTTCTACTGAATTGAGCATCTCTACTATATATAGTCTCCTCCTTACGAGTAAGACATTAAGCTAAGGGAATTAGACTTAGATGCATGACACATACTCAAGACCATACAAATGTCTGTAGGCTATGGAAGAGTGTTGGATGTATGGGTGAAATCAAATGTTCTCTCATATATTAGTTAGTAGCATTTATTGCAAAGTCCAAATATTTTACTAATTCTACTAACCATATTTTCATGAGAACAATTCTATATGAAGTTGTATAACAAAATTGTAGAGATCCTGACTAACAATTTGATTTACGTGTGTGCACGTCATATGTTTGTTTTACAATTTTTTTTTTGTTCTATTTTACTTAATAATCTATCTATCTGTTTACACTGTGTGCCCGTGCAATATTAATTTAAGGCAATGATATAATAATAAAAATAAATTATGTTGACACCTCATTAGGTTTGCATAACAACAAAAGTACCCCTCAAACCTCAACCATTACGACCAATACCCTTGTTAGGCCAAGCTAGAGAGGGTATAAGGATCTGTAACAAAAATTGATTATTTGGTCATAATACCCCCTCTATCAATTATTATGTTTTAGTATGCTAAAAGAGATAGAAAATCAAATGACTAATTTATTTTTAAGAACGAAAGATAAATATAGACAAAGAACACAAATCAAGCACACAAAAACACAATGATTTCCATTATTTGACAAATAGTACCTACGTCCACAAATATACACCAGATTCTACTATTCTCAAGAGCTTAGAAAAAGTGTTACAAGGACCACCACCAAAAGTATGATAAATACCTTGTAGTTCGACTGGCAGAGTCGATGGCTGGATCATCAGTACTTTTTGACTAAGCCTCACAAATGCCTCAATAGCATTAGTCCCACATAACAATTGTTGTTATGTGGAGACTGATGCTACTAGAGTAACCAGGAAGTACTGATTGTTTTGAAGAATTGGATTTAATGTTAGAAATTACAATTCCAATTCTAATTTATTGAGAAATGAAATTGAGTAGAATTGGGATTCTCATGATGTGTCAAAAAATAATTGGAATTTAGATTTATTTTTTTTCTTGTTGATCCTATAAGGAATGAAGACGAGTAAGGAAGATGAAAATGGTGTATGAAACGATTTTTTATTTTATTTTTGTATTGGATGAAAGATAGAGTGGTAAAATTTGACCTAATATGCCAATCATCCCTAAACCCGTCCAATATTTAGCAGGTTTCGGTTGACAAAAATAGAAATTTCTTAATTGGTTCAACTGAAATCTACTTGAATAATATAAAGGCTTGGTTATCGGGTTTTACACTATAAATCCGTCAACATGCCCAATTTGAACCCGACCCATTACTAGTTTTAGCAAAATCTGATTTGACCTTCCAGAGTCGATCCTGCATTTCAACAGATTCGGTTTAAAAATTATTTTTTCTTAATTGGATCAACCCAAACCCACCCGAATGATAAATGGATTGGGTTAGGTTGATGGATTTAGGTTATAAAGCTGCTGACCCGTCAAAATCCAAAATGACTCATTTATTAAATAGACGGGTTCAGGTTGACTATATTATAATCAAGAGTTTGACCCCACTCATTGTCACCTCCATTTGAAATCGAGGGTAGAGAATTACAATTAACAGCCTCCCCTTGTGAATTCGACAATTTCAAAAATAGCTTACCAACAAATTTTGTAGAATTCATGTAGAACATGTTGCTATAAGCAAAAAAAAAAAAAAAAAAAAATTATGTAACTTTATCGACTGCTACTAACAAAAGAGGCATGTTGTAACATACTTTCAAATTATAGGGATGTTTGTAATGGCCAAGGTTTAACGGGTATTTGTTGCTATTATGCCAAATTCAAGGGGTGTGTGAATGTCTGTTAACCTCATTATTATGCCAAATTCAAGGGGTGTGTGAATGTCTGTTAACCTCATTTACCCAATGTAATTGACAAGAGAGATTAGTAAAATAACAGAAACCATACGGGATTTAATTATCATTATTAGATATATAATGGGTATAAGTGAGATAAATTTTTGTCATCATGTGAGCTATGTTTGATTAGATAGATTTAGGTTAAAATGAAAGAATAATGCTACTATTTTGAAAAGAAAATTTGAGCAATTGAATAAGACAAGCATATAGAAAAATCTTTTTCCAAACTCCTAATTTTTCTCACACAATTCCACAAAACTTTTGAAAAGCACAAGCAAACAAGGAAAAGGAATGTAAAGTTTAGGCTGCGTTTGACATGGTTTCTATAAGTACTTATTGCAGCTTAGAGCTTATATAAGTACTTTTTAAAATTAAATGTGTTGGTAGCACTTATGGGTAACTGCTTAGCCATAACCACTAGAGGAAGGCTATCCATAAAGAGAAGCTGTTGAGAGCAACTTCTCCCAAGTTCTTATGCGTTACGCTATTTCACAACTTTAATAATATTTTTAAAATACCTATTTTATCCTAAACTTTTATAAGCAATTAAATAAATGTTATTTCTAAACTTTAATAATATTTTTATAATATCTATTTTCATACACACTTAAATAAATATATTTACCAAACGCTATTTTCTTCTAATAAGCAATTTATTAGTGCTGTGAATAAGTGTTCTCATTGAGCAGTTTATTCAATGAGCGCTTATCCATAAGCACAAGCCATTCCAAACGTAGCCTTAGTATCCCAACAAGTAATTAACTAAGTAAAAATCTGCCTTATAATTAACTAGTAAACTAGGGTAGTTATTCTTGGACTTTAAAGATGTTGGAGCTAGCCAATGTCGGATGGCAACGGGGCATGTTTTGACGAACCCTAACCCCCCCTAAAGGAGACCAAACCTGCTCCTAACCCTATCAAGGCAGGGCGGGTTTAGGTTTTTTTAAAAATAAATATTTTTTTAAGTTTAAACATTTAAGATTTTAAATATATTTATATATAAATATATATTTTAAAATATAAGTGAATGGCAACTGGACGGGTTGAGCCAAATCCTAACCCGTCTAGAGCAATGCGCAATGACATCGTAAGCGATACTACTTCCGTCTAGAGCGACGCTTAACGACGATGATACATACTTTTGTTTAGAGCGATGCTCGATGACACGTTTATATAACTCCGTCTAGAGCGATGCTCGACAACGTAGAATGTCATAGTCTCGAAAGTACTAAGACTAGTAGCCTCGATGGCGTCAAGACTGGACAGTCTCGATGATGCCAAGGCTAAACAACTTCCATTACCACGAATATCTATTGATCGTCAATACTCATATCAAGGTGTCATGATGCTTGCCAACACTTAGCCATTTTGGGGTTATATGCCATGTCACATTCTCGCAGTGGCAAACCTGTAATTATCCAAACGACTTACGATTGGTCCACCTAAAAGACGGATACATGATGCGTACTACACCAAGTGCACAATAAAAAACGATGGTTAGAATTTCTAACTCCACGCTTTTCCAAAAGCTATAAATACTGGCTCACTTCCCTCATTCGAGACGATGATTAAAAAAAGGGGAGACCTCTGACAAAATTACCAAACCTTGAGTTACGTCTAATTTGATCCCTATTTGGGTACGTAGGCAGTCTGTAAAAAGTTCAGTCATAATCTCAATTAGAGCCCTGAGACTTGGAGAAGCTCTAACAACTTGACTCATTATCTCCCTTAGCTTAGTTTGACTGATGTTAGACGGTCCACCGGTTTAACTCTTTAGTTCTTCTAGAGACATGATATGACCACTCGTTGATTTAAGTACCCGTCGTTTAATAATATTACTATTGGTGACTATTCATAAAACTACCAACTACAATAAAAAAATCTGTAAAAGTAGACAAGTTCCGGAAATTCAAAACTAGGATGCAACATAAAGTCTCAAATAGCTTAATGGAAGTTTATAAAACAGGGTTTGGATTGCTAGTCATTGATTGGAACAGTCATCTAACCTTGATCAGGATAAAGCTCAAGTATAAAATAAAATAAAGAACAACTAAAAGATAAACGATTATCTGTGCTTCCTTAAGCCACCATCATAAAGAAAAAAGGAATAGTAATTAATTACAAATCTTAATGTTTAGTTTAAACAGAATTCTCTCAAGAAACTGTTGAAGAATTCTAAATCCAATTCTTTAATATATATCAAACTTAAAAATTGGAATGCTCTATCCCAATTCCAATTCTCACCCGAATTCTCAATTCAATTCTTTTTATCAAACACAGCCATATAGTAAATAATGGAGCATAAATGCAAAAATTCAATAATTAAGGGTATGATGCAATATCACACTAGATAAAAATAAGTACCGAAAGTTTGTAGATTTCAACGTCTGGTCCGAGCACAACGATTATGGTAATAAAGGAGTACGAGGGACATCCATGAGACAAAACAACAGCAAAGCTAAAACTGGTTGTGAACATGATATTAGATTTTAGTTAAGATTACTTTAGCACCAAATTGGGATTGAAGAGTTATAACAGTAATAGGAGCATGAGCATAGGAGGGCGAAAGCTCAACTGAGAAGCGTTGTAAAATCATAGCCAGAGCTACCTTTGCTTCTATCAATGCGAAGTTCTGTCCAATGCATAACCTGGGACCCCAACCAAATGGGAAGAAAATAAATTCGTTCTTTGTTGCCTTTGCTACTCCTTCAGAGAATCTCTCTGGATTGAACTCTTGTGCATCGTCACCCCAAAGATCACGATCATGATGAACAAGGAGCGTCGGCACGGTGATCTCTACTCCAGGTGGTAGAGTGAATTCCCCTAGTTTCATTTCCTTGTAGTTATATCGAATAAGCTGAACTACCGGCGGGTACAATCTAAGAACCTCATAGAAAATCATAGTTATCTGCAACAGAAAATTCAGAAACCATTAGATAGCTTAAAGCTAACTAGCTAGTGTTAATAACAAAATGTTCTCGATCAATTCCCAAAAAATAAGTAATATATTCTCACAATCTTGAGGTGCGCTAGACCATCATAGTCTGGTTTGTTCATCCCAAAGACTTGTAACACCTCTTCCCTAGCACGCATTTGCCAATCCGGATGCATGCTCAACAAAACCATTGTCGATAAAAGCAAAAATGAGGTGGTCTCCTGCCCAGCAAAGTAGAATGCCTTGCATTCATCTATCACTTCACCCATGCTCATTCCAATATTCTTGTTATTACCTTGTCTTTGAGTTTCTCTAAAATTAGATTCCAATAACAAACCCAACAGGTCGGTATTACTTGCTTCTCCTGCTTGGATAGCCTTTGTTCTCTTATTGATGAGATGCATGAACAGAACTTCCACCTCCCTATAAATTTGCTTCATCCTCTTGTTTCTTTTTGTTGGCAATAAACTGCACATACACAAGCAATTCCATGTAATTAAGTTGAATTTAAGCAGAAATATTTACGTTCCTAATCAGAATACTAACTCAAATATTCACCCAAAAAATTAAATTAAAGATGCAAATGGGTATTAAAATCAGACATAGTTTATCAAAGTACAATTGCTAAAATCAGAATACCAAGGCATTTCTTGACTGTACCTCAAGCCTGGGACATATATAGACTGAATAACCTGCATAACAAGCTCCTTCTGCTCATTTTGAAGTTGGAATATCTCTCTACCTTCTTCGAAGCTACTACCAAAAGCTGCTCGTGAGAGGGTATCCCCACTTAGATTATGGAATTCAGGCTCCAAATCCAATTCACATGACCCCTTTAACATTACCAACTTCTCCCATCTGCTAATCATCTCATTGCAACAGCTATAGAATGCCGGTAACATATGCTATAACCAACATCAAGAAAGAAACCCAAGGACAATCAGCATCCTTTCACCATGAAATTTATATAATACAACAATTAATGGGAAAGGTAGCCAAGTAACTGGAGAACAGAACAATATCAACAGTGATCTCTGTGGGACTGGGTGGGTTGGTATGCAGGTTCATGAATATGCATATTATTGTTGCTGAATATAGTGTAAATTTTATAGGTATTAATATTAGAGCAATTCCATAAAGTTGATTCACTTTCAATCTGCGAATCCGTGTACAGATCACCGGAGTGTAGGGGAAATTTTGGTTACTAAAACAGGTAAAATGGTAGCTCTTCTTCATCTTTTATTATTATTATTATTACTTTTTTTTTTTTTAATGAGAAATATATCAATTCTCAGAATTCAAATTTACTTCCTTCTTTTTCATGGAAAATAAAATGTAGTCAACAATCAAGTATGAAATATGGTAATATACATTTAAAAAGATATGAAAATGCATATAAGAATGAAAGCAATTAACCTTCAACTTCTCTAAATGAAAAGCTGGGTTGATAATTCTTCTGTGCCTAGCCCATTGCTCATCATTATAGTTTGGAAGACCAATTGCTAGCAATCTGGCGAGTGGATTTGACTTGAGCTTCTCAAAATGACCAAACTTGTTTGATAAAACATCCTTTATCAGTATAGGATCCGTGATGACCACCCTTGGAACTGGTCCAACCCAAACAAAAGACACTTTACCTGCACTTTTCATTTAGTAACAAAAACTTCAGTCTTCATAATAGATAGAATTGCAACCCAAAAAAAAAAAATTTAACTTCCAAGTGAGGAAGGAGGAAAGTTATTTGGGTCTCCCCTTGTTTTATTAAAGGATACAATCCCCCTTTTTATTTCTCCATGTCATGATCTATAGCTATCCCTTAATCAAAGAATGTGAATTGGGGCGAATCCCTCAATATCAAACTATTTTCCCTTATTCTTCCAAAACTTTGTTTTGGCAGTTACCCTTACCCTTACGGTCGTTTGACAGTGAAAATAAAAGAGAAAATAGCTCTACAATTTTCTTTTTAAAAGTACCAAAATTTTTCTCTCAAATTTGAGTAGATTTTGAGAGAAAATATTTTAGAGCGACAACTACCTTCTGTCGCCTATCATGATTACCACCACCAGCATAAAATTCAAGGTTCCAAACATGACCTTAATTAAAAAAATCACCTTAATTGGATGAAATTCTAACGATCTGATGTGCAGAAGAGTCAATAACCCTTTGGAGAACCTCCAGAGAATAGACCTGTTCTTTTTCTTCTTTTGGTAAAACAAAATAGAACAACAGACTGGTCATTGCCATCTCCAATTAATATACTCAGAAGCAGCAATGAAATCAACAGATCTCAAATCAAATATCCAGCACAAAAAAAAAAAAAAAAAAATTTGAAATACAAACCATAGTTCATGATGGTTTGCTGGAGGAAGGGTAGAACACGTGGGACGATATCATTGGAGAGGTTCATGGGCTTGGACGTTGCTTCTTCTAATAACATATTCTCTTCTTTCAGGTCTCCATAAAACAACCTGTAACAGTGACCCTTAATGCCTTGTTCCCTCAGAGTTCTCTCCAGCCTCTTGGGTTTGATCCACAGCCAGTTCAAAGCTCCCCAAACCCATGATAGCAGAATCACAACACATGAAATTACAGCTGAAATCAACACCGGATCTCCCATGTTCTCTTCAAACTAGAACCTTTGGCAAGCACAGGTCAACAGAGAGAGAGAGAGAAACTAAGACTATTTTGGTAACGAGCTATCAGATGGAAACACCTAGAATGGCCTCAATGTAAAACGTTTCTTGAGATTCTTTTTTGGTCTTAACCACGTGGTAGTATAAAACTAATCCACGTGCGGGGCAGAAGCAATTACGGTAAATCCTGGCCACAAGTGCTACTGTGGGATTCGAACTCCAGACTTATCTACGGAGACACACTAGAACCCAGTTTGCTATCAGCTGAGCCACACATAGGTAGTTAAGTTTTTTTTTATCCGACAAACAGTGTTGATGTCAGTCGAGTTTTTTGATTTTGGACTGTTTTTCCTTTGAATTAATTGCATACACGCAAAAAGACATTTATACCTTTCATTGAAAAAAAAAAAAAAAAGATTAGACAAGAATGAAAGGGCAAACTTGTATTATCAGAATTTGATATACTTCTCATTCACATATTTACATATTGATTTAAGAACAATGATATAATAATAAGAATAAATTTATTTAAGACAATTGGGTGTGGGACACCATGTGGTTTAGTCCCACACCAAAAATATTGATTTAAGACAATAATATAATAATAAGAATAAATTATATTGACACCCCTTTATGTTGGCATAACAACAAAAATACCCTCAAACCTTAGCCATTCCAACCAATGCCCTTGTCAGGACAAACTAAGAGAGGGTCTAAGGATCTGTAACAAAATTTGATTATTTTGTCATAAAACTCTATCAATTATTATGTTTTAGTATGCTAAAAAAAGATAGAAAATCAAATGACTAATTTATTATTAAGAAAGAAAGATAAAGAGAGATGAAGAACAAAAATAAGCACACACGAACACAAAGATTTATATAGTTCGACAAATAGTACCTACGTCCATAAATATACACTAGATTCTACTATTCTCACAAGCTTAGAAAAAGTGTTACAAGGGCAGCCATGAAAAGTATAATAAAAACCTTGTAGCTAGATCGATGGAGCTGATGGCTAGATCATCAGTATTTCCCGAACACATTAGTAGCATCAATCTCCACATAACAACATTTATCCCATAATTATTAGAGATAATTGGGTTTTCACAATTCTCAACATTATGAAGCTTCTTTCTTCTTCTATATAAGGGAGAAAGTTTTATACTCGGACAGGGTATTTGCCAAATACCCTAACTCCAATAAAAAGCTTCCATGTTGTCACACCCCAAAACCCGTGACAAAAATCCCTATGCGGACAACACGGATTTCAAGGTGAGACATTCGGGTTCCAACCATGGAACGCGGACTGCTATATCATTCACAATTTAACAAAAGTAATAGAGATCACTTTCATTAAATACTCAGAGTGTGGAAGCAAAAACAAAATACAATTACATAGCCCATGTGACTTCAAAAGAGTCACATGACCCAATATAATTACACAAAATAATTAAATGAAACATGATCCATTACCCACATCCACTAATTTCCATAGTTCACTTAAAAATAAATACTGGAGTTGAAATGAGACAGGACATCATCTAATCCTTATCCATCATCATCACTCCTCAACTTAAAACATAAGAAGTCGCGTGAGCTTAGAATACCCAGTAGGTGACATATATATATCTGTCACCAATCCTCATAAAACATCATTAGTTAATCTCGAGAATAACCAGTATTAAGAGAGAGTCAGGTCATAATATGATACATGGATGGGATGAGGTATCCTATGAGTATGTGTCATTCAAATTTCTTACATGATATGCTCAATCAAAAGAATGCAACTGAAATATGAGATGAAATGTACTAGGCTAATGTCTCATGTGAAGTGACCCTCATATGTAGCTTCACAATCACAAACCAATTCGGGACATAGGTCACCAGGAACAGCCGGATGCCCCTCTTTTCGTTCGGGGTCGCTAACCTTTGGTACGAAGGCCACCACTTGCTGATTTTATAAGAGCTATGTCCAAGGTCTAGCCAACCTGATAGGACCTCTCAAGAATCCCACCCTTATTTAAATGGGACTTTCAACCCATTGGTATAGTCAACCTAACAGAATCCTTGCAAGGAAACCTTATTTGCACCTCCCGGGCTCACTTAACATTCTACATCAACCTAGCATGCATGAAGTCATTACCTTACGATTTCAAATGATAATTCTATTTAGAAACTATCCATGCGCCTATATACGCAGATAATCTGTCAGGAAACCATCATGAGCATCCTAACCAATGTACAAACCCAATCCAATCCAATCTCACATCATTACCTTAGGATTCTAATGATAATCCCCAACATAAACTATCCGCGCCCACACACGTGGATAATCTGTTGGTAATCATCATAAGTATCCTAACCACGAGTTCATAGGATTTCCAGTGATAACACCCTTCAGAAGCTATCTGTGCGCCCACACACAAATAATCTGTCAGATGCCATCATGGGTATCCTAGCTAATGCACACACTAAAGGTCGGTAGGGTTGGGTGTGCCATGAAAATCAAAGTCAGTTTCCAAGCAAGTGGGTCCAAGCCCATTGACCTTCCTTTGATTCCAAAAGTCCATATCCTCATTCAGTTCGCACAAACCACCCATCCAAACCACCTAAAAATTCCTCCAAACATACCCCCGTCGGTAGCCTGGCCGGTGTGCCGGTACCTGCCGATGGGGTGTGATCTGTGTACTTCCTTGGCAGCATGGCCGATGTGCCGGTACCTGCCGATGGGGTGTGATCTGTGTACTTCCTTGGCAGCATGGCCGATGTGCTGGTGCCTACCGACGAGGTCCACACCTGTGTATTTTAGCCCCTGTCGGCAAACTGGCTGGTGTGCCAATGCCTGCCGACGGGTCTTGGGACAGCAGTCCCAGAATTGTTTGAATATTCCCCCAAACTCACGAAAATCATTTTCATTCAAAGCAAAGGCACATTGATCATGTATAATCTTTTAAATCATAAATCAAATCAATTAAAACACACATATCATCGATCAACACAATCAAAACAGATACACAAGCATTTTTGACATAAACTCATAAACCAGAAACACACAATGCTTCATGACGGATCATACAGAAAATGAGACTTACCTCTCGTAGCTGCTAGGGTTCGATCTGTGGACATTTCTTCTTCTTTTCTCCTCTTCCTTTTTCTCCTTATTCCTTCTTCTACTTTTCCTCTGTGATGGGCGGTTAGGGTTTTGTCTCTAACTCTACTCTCTTCCTTAACCTATCATAAGTAACCCTCACCCCCATCACCCCCTAGTGTGCATCCCTTGCACTACCTAGTGTGGTGGTGGTGGTGGTGGTTGACGTTTTGTGTTTTAACCAACCTTGACGTCAATGGTTATATAAAAAAATGACTAATTTTTATTTTGGTTTTCTTTACACAACCAAACAAGAGAGAGAATTTTTTATTTATAATTTTCTCTCAAATTTTATCTATCCAACCAAACAGTTGAAAGTAATGTACTTTCTTTTATTTTCTTTTCTCTTCCTTTTTACTTTATTTTATTTTCTTCCAAAATCCAGGCTTCCAAACATAGCCTAAGAAGAAAGGAGATACACACATCTGGACAAGGAGAGTACACAAACAAGAAGACACTACAACAAGTGCTGAAGAACGAGCAATTGAAGATTGATTCAAGATCAAGCTTCTACGGCCATCGTATCAAAGATTCATCAAGGAGATCGAATCAATGGTTTATTCTTTGTAAAGAATACAAATCACAAAGATTGTAACAATTATTTCATTAAATCAAATTGACATTTGTTTACACTTTTCTTATCTTTTATTTCAGATACGAAATTTGTGTCTACACCCATAATCGTACCATATGTGTTCATTGGTTCATGTACTATATCATGTTCCAACGAAAGGGTGTCCCATATTAGGCCCATCAAACGTCAGATCGTTACCAAATATTCAATTTTTTTATACTAAAAAATTTAAATTTTAATTAATGAACATGATATACCAATGGTCATTCCTTTTATTTGTGTAAAAAAGATGTATATGCAAGGGATCATACACATATTTTCAATTTATTTTTATTTTTCCTTTTTCATTCTCTACAGAAGGTTCCCTATTATTATTATTTTATCGATTTAAGAAAAAGATTCCCTATTCTTTTGATTTTTTAAAAAATACTATTATCTTTACCCATTAATCTCTCTCTCTCTCTCTCTCTCTCTCTCTCTCTCTCTCTCTCTCTCTCTCTCTCTGTGTCTCTCTCTTAGCACTTATATCACACTCTCTTAGTTTCATGTTCAATTATTGTATGTGTCTCATAAGCTTTTGAATATCTATGATATATTAGGCATGAAGAAAAAAAAAAAAGCTTAACGTTTTTTTATATTTAGAAGTATAGCAATGAGATGCAAACAGGGTTATGATTTTCTACAACCTAACTTGAATCTTAGTAGGTAACACTGATTTGGATTACATGCTGAAAACAAATTGCAAAGCATGTATTTGATAAACTTGTGGTATATTTTCATTCTAGGCTTCACATAATAATGTCTTGATTTGTCTCCTTCTGTTGACATCTTAGTATTACATATGCAATCTAATTTATCACTAATTCCTTTATGTTTAACTAATAAGCAATTGGATGATAGTCATTTGTTATTTTGACAATTTATGTTTTCCTTTTGCTCAATGTATTATGATTTGAGATTATAATCTCTATATCTCTGTTCATTCTCCTTCACTTAGGATTATAATATGTGGTTTTTTCCTCTTTCTCTTATGTAACTAGATCTATCTTCTTTTTCGAATATTACTTTGTTATTTGGTTGTTAGAAGGATATGGCCTTTGTTAGAAAGTTTTCTCCCCAAAACTCATATATCTACATTTCATTTCTTTTTAGTCCATATTTTTTTCCGAAAATAAAAAATAATATTTGCTGAATCTACTCTTTTCAATATTGGGTCTTAATAATTCATTTATCAATGCTTGATGGTCTTAATAATTCATTTATCAATGCTTATTTTTTTTCTCTTTGTGATGAAAGGTGTTACAATTTTTTGGTTATTAATACATTTACAATCCTCAATGTTTGAATATGATGTCAGGTCTGTATGAAAATTATGAGAAAGAACATACGATAGTAGGTTGTAATGCATACGAGTAAGACATTAAGCTAAGGGAATCAGACTTGGATGTAGGTGTTTAGGCCAGAATTAGACCGCCATAAATCGGCTAGACCCCATAAACCATTTGAGACCACGTGGGCCAGGTGGTAAAAAGGAAATGGGCTTTGGCCTAATAAAGGCGATACAAGCCTGGAAAATAGCGAACAGGCATAGCATATTAAGCAAGCCCAGTCTACCAAAAGGGGGTTGCAAGACGTGCTATGAACATGAAATGAGGGAGATGGCCAGATGTCAGCAGAAGAGAGATTAAGGTTCCCCATTATCACCCAACTGCCGAGCGGTCACAGTAAAGGCCTATAAAAAAGATATCGACCAAAATGGAAAAGGCCTCCACAGCAAATCAACCAAAGCTGCACATAGCTTCACCCTTGATCCCCAGTGATCACTAGTATAGCACTCTGCAAGGAACCTACTTCACCTACTTCGTCATCTGAATCAGTCGGTCACGGAGGAATCCCAGTTGGGTGCTCTTCAGAACCCTTCTTAATCGCCCCTTGCATGCCGAGTTGTGCACCCGCGAATTAGTTTAGTCGTGTCGCACAACCGGAGCCCAAAGAACCATTGTAGGTCCTCTCAACAGTCTCTTGCATGCTGAATTGTGCTCCCATGAAGTAGATTAGTCGCATCCCACAATCGAAGCCCAAGGATCTTCCGGAGTTTTTTGTATTTTTCTTGTTTCCCATTGCATCTTAGAAGGTTTACCTTTTAGTTGCATGTTATCTTGTTCTAGTTTATATATATATATATATATAAAAGGTGTTGTTGATCGCGTAAAATCAGTTTCTCTGGATCGGCCACTAATCCTACGAGATTGGAAAGCCACATAATCGTCTGATTCACAATCGGTCATATAATCGACCGATTCACTCTAATAGTTAATTTACGCAGTTTAACTCACATAACTTGTCTTTCAGGTGAACTCTTAAGAGTTCTGGCACACTTGCACCCACTTCGGCCACACAATCGAGAGTGAACGTACAAACTGACAGGGAAGCGAGCCGGAGTTGGTTTTTTGGACCAACAGTAAGACACATACCCAAGACCATACAAATGTCTGTAATCTATGGAAGAGTGTTGGATGTATGGGTGAAATCAAATGTTCTCTCAAATATTAGTTAGTGGCATTTATTGCAAAGTTCAAATATTTTACTAATTCTACCAAACATATGTGCATGGGAACAATTCTGTCTGAAGTTGTATAACAAAATTGTAGAGATCCTAACTGTGATCGCCCCCGGGTCGGGTGGACCCTAGGTTGATCGGGTTAAAATGGAGTCGCCACCATCCATGGAGTTTGG
>JAUPMG010017000.1:0-15349 GCA_031762675.1 Pachysandra terminalis
GTGATAAGAACGGTCAGATATCCTGCCGCTTCAAATCTTGCTTTTCACAAAAACGGTCTAATCATCGTACACAGCCGTTGACAGCTGGTACGTGACAGGGACAGCTGTACAGCCATTACAGCTTTATGGAATGATTTAATGTGTGCGACTATACCCAAAACGCATACACGCGCTTGTAATCAAGCGCTGCGTGTAAAGTGGGGTTAAATTAGCCCGCCTGATCAACAATATTAAACCTTTTTGCAAGCTGAGCCTTTTACAAGTCAAGCTTTCTGCAAGAGCTTTTGCGAACCGAGTCTGAGCCCAAAATATTTTAACGAGGTTGAGCTGAGCTTGAACCTAAATTTTTTAATTAAGCCTAAGCCTGAGGCTTGTTTGAGATTTATGAGCCCAAACTGATCTTGGCAAAGCTTGGCTCATTGACAACCCTATGTGCAAGAGACCTTAGGGGTGTTCGACGGGCCGAGCTGCCCGCTTGTCGGCCCAGCATGATTGAACCATGCCCAGACACGATTCGGCCCAACCCGACATGTTGTCCACCTCCTAGGAATCCTTGCTTCTTGCACTATTGAACTAGGGATTCTAATCGTGGATCAATGTGTATCAATAAAATTATCACTCGCAATAGAACGAATCCTTATAGATAGGTCTATGTGAGGGTGTCGAACCTCAAGGACTGCGAGGTTCAATTGTTAAGTAATCAAGAATAATTCTAATCGAATTCAGAAATGATGATTGGTTTTTGTTTTGTAATTAAAACTAATTAAAAAATGTAAAAACAAGAATTAAATAAGATGGAGAGATTATAGGGAATTGACTTTACCACTAACCTCATAATGATGGTAAACTATATTTAACATGGGAATTTCACTTACATGCATGATATAATTCGTGTGTATTTGTTAAGCACACAACGATGTCGTCAAGAAAAATACATTTATTAAGAAATTAGAATAACTCATCTTCGGTAGGCACGGATCGTCCACCTAACTTCTAAAGTGTGGTACGATCCGTCTTCCCTAGGTATGAACTATCAAATTTCTTAATTAGCATACACGCAATCAATGAATAAGCATAACCTATGGTGTAGAACAATTCATCCTTCCTAGGCATGATCAATCTGACCCTATCAATTTCGTGTCAATTAAAATTGTTGTAAAACTATCATTTGTATAATCACAAAAAATACGAATGTTGATTTTAATAGATACAAACAACTTTTTGAGATAAGACAAGAGGTTTATCTCTATTGAATTTAAACATTTAAAATCAATTACAAAATAATCTCCAGGTTAAACAACCATCATTCATGCTCATAAAATTCTCAAAATAAAAATATAATTACACCATCATTAATCGGAAAAGGTTACATCAATACTCTACGAATGAATTAACCCTCATAGAGGTACTAGAAATCACCTTTGTTGAAGAGAAACCCATTCCAAGAGAATTGTCACACACCGTTCTTCCTAAACTATCTCGCACCGTTTTTTCTGAACTCCTTCGTTTTTCCACTTTTTTGCTTCTCACGTTTTTCTCCCCTCTTTTCCTTTTTTGTAGACCTCTTCTACTCCTCTTTTAGATCAAGGGTCGATCTCCTCCCTTTTACACACAGGGTTTTTGGGTTTTGATGCTTTACTCTAGTTTTTTGGGTAATTACACTAACACTTCCTTGAGTTTGGCATAATAGCAACAAGTATCCTCAAAACTTGGCAATTACAATCAATAACTTCCAACTCTCTGAAAATCAAAACGGATTTAACTCATTTTCTCAAATACAAGTGAAGATTTTTTGTTGTTAATGGCTAGATCTCGTCAAATGCAAAGCGACATGATTTTCCTTATTTATTTGCCTAACTCTTGGGATATCTTTTAAGCTCAAATCTGATGGGTTTATTATACATTTTTTAGAAACTTGAAAATACTTAAAAAATAAAAATCATACAAAATATAATCATACAAAATATTAAATTACAAAGAAACTAAAAAAAATTAAGGTATGCAAATTAAGGGACTTGAGCCATAACTTGCTTTTAGAAACAATATCTAGGAGTTCAAACCACTTGGGAACCATTACATTGAAATTGAGAATTTGAACATTTGAAGATCAACCTTTGACTTCATCCAGATGGTCCGTTCACCAACTCATTAATCCTGAAGGTCCGTTCACCAACTTGATCCAAATTTAAGATTTTAGTATTTCCATTAAAGGAGCACAATTCTCCATATCTCGAAGGAAAGAACAACTTCGGAACTCTAAGTATTCAAATTAGGTGTGGCAACGGGCCGGGCCGGACCATAATATACAAATTAGAGCTATTTTGTTGGTCCAAGTTCGGCCTCGTCTGAGCTTCGGACTTAACAATGTTTGCCGAATTTCGCTCATGGTATCCATTTGTCAAGCCCGTGCCTGTCCATGGTTGTTCAAATGGAACAAAAATAATATTATCTTCTTGTTGTTAAGATTCAAACCCAAGCCTCCACGGGTAAAAAATGAACTTCTCACTACTAAACTACAACCACAAGATAATGATAAATTTAAGTAAAAGTTATATATTATTCAATAATTTCAAAGTGGACCAGACCGAACAATAAACTTGAACTCAGCCCGAAAAACTGATCGAGCCTTAAATTTCAGCTCGACCTGTCCTTATGGCTACTAACTCTTGCCCACGTCCGCCTAAACATCGGGCGGGACGGGTGACTCAGCCCATTGTCACACCTAATTCCAATCATAGAGACCCAAAAATAGCGTGCATTTTTTTTTTTTGGTACAAGGGCTTTACTTAAAAAGCTACCTAAGAGGGCATAATCTAAGAGATGTCCTCACTGTTATATCATCGAACATAATATGTCTGATCCTTCCAAGAGGTCCTTCTAACCTTTGTAAGCCTATGTCCCACGCGATCCGGATCCCTTCAAGGAGAACCCATCATAGACCTAAAGCCCGTCGGTTAGATTCAAACAGAATCAATTGACAACCCTAGCGTCTGACGATACAAAAGTTAAAAAAAAAAGAATTATTGAGTGGGGGAAATAAAAAAAATATAAGGGGTAAAAACAAAATATAAGGGGTAAAATGTTTTTATCATATTTTTGTGACTACTCTTTGAAACACTTTTTTTTTTTTGTCCTTTGGAGTATAGTAGAATCAGATGTGTATTTGTAGACATAGATACTATTTGTTGAATCACATAAATTTATGTTTGGTGTGTGATGAAAATCTTTTACATATCGTTCATCTTTTTTTCTTAACATAAAGTTGAAAGCCAAAGTGCAATTTGCAACTCTATCACTAACAAAGGTTGGTCCGAGTGGAAAGGGATCGGGTCGCTTAAGCAAGTGATCTCAGATTCGAGTCCTTGTGAATGCAATAAACTTTGTTAAAAGAGGTCCCGCTTCGGCGCCCGACAGTACCTCGAGGATTAGTCTTGGGCAACGCCTTGGGACAACTTGGGAGACCTAAAAAAATTCGTAACTCTTATCTTTACTAATTTGGCATGTGCGAAGCCAATAGTTATGTATTTTTCTATAGGGTTTAGCGCATACACACTTTCTCAAATTTGTCCTCTTTATGCGAACAAACACGTCTATTAAAGGCTTGTTTGCGGCGGGCGGAGCCCACCAACCCAGTGAATAAGGTCATTAGATCCTACGATTTGGTCGAAAAGGACAAAGTGCTAGCATTTTTTTTGCATACTAATTGTTGGTAAAACTGAAAATAATTCAATCGGATAATACTATTTTTTTTACCTAATTCAGTAAACAAATTATTGTTCAGTTGTAGCATAGATGAGGCACATGTTCAGTTGTAGCATAGATGAGGCACAGACCAGGTCGCTCTTTTTAAGACGATTTGCATCTCTGTAGGGATTTTTCAAAGCAGATAGTTGTAGCACGATGCCACCAGGATATAACAACTCAAACAACGTACTGTGTTTCCTTTCTGTTTTGCACTAACAAAGAGGAACAAACCTACTATCAATTGCAGACACCCTTTGCTCAGCAACGCAAATACAAAACAAATCGAAAACAGTAGAGTAGAAAAAACAAAGAGTAGAAATTGCAGAAAATCAAAAAGAGCATTGTGTGTTTTGGTTTTGTGAAGAAATCTCATATAAATAGATAAAACAAAATTCAATCGTTGGAAGTGACCGTTCGTGAGTAGCTGTTACAAACATTGAGGATTTCGTGAACAAGTGGAAGACTCTCAAGGATTGTTGCCAATGGTGAAATAAAAAGCAATCAATTAAATCAGTCCGGGTTAATCCAAAAAGATACAACCACGCACACGCATGCGATCCAATCCGTGCTGAGTCGGCTTCACCATGTGTGTGTGCCCATGCGAGTGCACACGATGCGGGCACATGTATAAGTTAAGATTTTATGAAGCCGCCGTCCGAAATCTTCTTGGACTGGCCTTGGTTCCACATTAGGCCTCACGGGAACAAGCGCTCCTTGTTCCCCTTCACAAGTTCATAAAGTTCGTAGGAGGAGAGGGTATATATACCACTCACTCAAACAAGTAAGTTTTCAATGTGGGACAGTGTTCCACACACAAAGCACGATCACTAAAATGACCAAGCATCACTTTTATGAACAACACATAAGAAAGATTTTATTTAACACACAAACAGAGAATTTATCTAACAAATCTTATAAAAACATAATTACTTTATTTGTTTCCATCTCAAAATTAACAGAGAATTTATTTATTTTAGATAAAGTTCCCATCAGCACTGCCTCTTCCCAATTCCACTTAATTATAAGCTTAACTAGGGCTCAGCAGGGAGGCACGTCTCGAGGTCGCGGTAGCATCTTTTCGTTCTGACCATGTCCATTCTTTACTATAAAAACAGTAGTCATACTCCAAGAAAGATGTCGCTCCAAATGACAGTGCATGAACCATACACCTACAAAAGAGTAACCATCTAAATTAAATTAGCATATCTCTATACAAAATTGTTGATGTTATTAATGGGATCAGTACCGTTCAAATTTCTTACATCTTTTTCTTCGTCCTTCTTGTTAATTGCAATTTGGATGAGAGAAATTAAATTTTAAAGCATTAAAATCAATATAATGGAGGATTTTAGGGATATGTTAGAATACATCTATAAAATAATTAAAATTTTGAAGTATATATATCTAGTATATTATATACGTCGTTATCTAGCTTATATTATTTTTAATTGAAAGCAAAACTTTGTATATATTAATATATTATTTGACTGAGGATCTTCGTATGTACTATACTTTTTATTATGCATCGTGAGGATCTTTTGTGATTCGGATCACAAGAAACCTCCTGTGATCCACATAGGAGATCAATATCTGTTTAATAAGTGGGTCTCATCAAGAAGGATCACTTACAACTTTGAAAATCTAAAAAATGAGAGAACCTTAGAGGTAGTGTGGATCCTCTGTGATGAACACACCAGTGAGGGGCGTGTGATGAGAGATAGCCCCGAGGGGAAAAATGACATTTTTGTCACACCTGACATGCTTTATGAGACAAAAATATCATTTTATCCCTTGAGATTGTGTCTCATCACACGTCTATCATAGGCGTATTCATCACAGAGGATCCGCGTCTCCTAGGGGGCCCATTAGTTGTACTGGCTTTTACCTTAATAGGTACGTAGAAGCTAGTACAACTTGTGGGCCTTGCCTAAGACAGGTGTCAATCGATCTCTTATGGTGGATCACGGGAGGTTTCCTATGATCTAAATCACAAAAGATCCTCACCATGTGTATTCAAAAGTATAGACTATATCTAAAAATATTTTGTAGTAATAATATTAAAAATAATTAACCTATTAATTAGTCCTAAACGCATGCAATCAAAATTCATTAATTATGAAAAGCATAAAACTTACTCGGATTGTCTGCTCGGAATCTGAAGGCAGCCCAACCGTTCCGTGGGACTCCAACGGTATTCACATCAGGTGGATCAATCAAGTTATAGCCAAGGGGATCCTTTGTCTCGTTAAAATTTCCAACACCCTTTCCAACCAAATAAAAGTTATACCCATGTAGGTGGATTGGATGATTCGCTCCTCCAAACAAGTTAGTCCCTTGCAGAACTATCTCCACTGTTGACTTATAATCCAACACCTTCGCATCAGTAGCCAGTGTCGGCAACAGGAGACTCCCCGACAAATCATCCTCGGTGAAGTTGAATTCAAAAGGTGGTCTATCAGGGAAAGTAGTATTGTAAACCCCATTTATTTTCCTGTAGTAAGCTTCTAGTATGTCTATGGATGGTGTTACGAAACTTATGTTGTTCATACCGGCTGAGAATCGCCCCCCGTTAGGCCCTTCACACGAGTTGTTAACATTACAAGGCAATTGGTTCATAGAAATCGTAATTATAATCCTAGTTTTGATGGTCTTCGGGACGTCGATAGGGTGGTCTTTATCTGCTAAACTCCTAAGGCCACTAGTGAAGTTGAAAGCTGCATCTATTTGATCAACGGAAGGAAGATTTGGGAAGGAAGGAGATGGTGGAGGGGTGTAATTGCCACTGTATTGTAAAATAGCAGTGGTGTTTTTATTTTCATTACTGCTCGAAAAAGTTCTTGCGGCCATGAAATAGTGACTGGGAGTTTGGTTAGCTGTCAAAAGCACATCCATGGTTTGTCCAGGAGTTATCATTATATAACTGGTTGTCAAGGGTTTAGTGTAACTCCCATCTGTTCCAACCAGTGTGAGGTTATGTTGAGCGACGGCGAAGAAGAGCTCCGTGTTCATTGCCGCATTGATAATGCGAAGAAGATAGGTTTTGCCGAATTCAACCGTCATTCGAAATGTATCTGCAACATGCATTAGATATGATCATGACTATCCTATATAGCTTAGATTCTGAAAAAGGAGTGTTCGCATACATTACATACTATTACCTGGTTGGGAACATGGATAAAGATATTCTGGCTGTCCATTTATGGTGTAAGAATCTGACTGGTTTGGTGCTCCTCCTGTCTTAAGGGCTTCGTCAAGTACCTCCATCACACTTCCCTTGAACCATGATCCTATAAAATTAAATATATATGTTACTGATCAAGATTGGTTCCTTAATTAACTAAGGATTTTTTAAGGTAAGAGAAATGCACAAGTTGTATATAACGTTTTAGTACATTGAAAAAGTCCTGTTGGGATATGCTCAACTCTTTAAAAAAATTTATGATTCAGTAATTTTCTTCATTGAGAATATTGAATTACTCAAAATACCGTTGAGATAAATTTTCCAAAATTTCAATTTGGCCCCATTCCCTTTTACTCTACTCATTCAATCTCGTTTTATCATAACTCTCCTTTACCCTCTTTCCCAAATCTTTTTCTCCTTCTCCATTTGAAGCCAGCGGCGCTCCAAATTCGACGTCCACACACACCGGCAAATCTTGCTCCATCATTTTCAGGTAATCTCTCTCAATCTCTCCATTTGTTCTTTTTCCCGTACTTCATCTTCTTCTTCACAACCAATCCACCACCTTCCCAAACCCAGCCACCTCACTTGAACCCCAATCCCGTCACTATCCTTCAACCCCAATTGTTCTTCTCTTGAACTCTCCTTCATGCACGAACCAACTCGTTTTAGGGATTTAGAGATTGTGATTTGGGAACAAGCTCATGCAAAGCTGAGGGATTTTCTTGGTTGCGATTTGGAAACGAGCTCAAACAAATGATGAGAGAGTAGCTTCTTTTCGACAAAAGATTTTGGATATATGAATTCCGAAAATTTAGTTTAAAGGATTCATTAAATTTTCTTTGTATAACTTTAATAAGTTATGCTTAAATGATGTATAATTGTTTGTCAAGTGTATATTCTAAACATAAAAATGTATGTTCTAAACTTGAATGTTTTAAACTTTGTAAACAAATGTTGATGAAGCCATTCTTGTTTCAATGGTAGGTCATTCCATTCTCATATCAAATATAAAAAATTATTACATAATTGTTCAATTTGACAAACATCGTATAGGATTGTTCAATTTGAAATGAATAAAACCCAATTGTATAGGACATGAAAACCCAGTTAATTTGGTTACTTGACTACCAAGTTGTTATTGTACATATCAACATGCTAGTCCAATCAGGAAATTAATTGGATTTTCCTAAAATCCCAGTTAATTTGCTAAATCGATTATCCATTTGCTATGTCAAATGGCAAGTTGGTACTCCAATTAGCAAATTAATTGGGTTTTAACCCAATTGCATAGAACAGGAAAACCCAGTTAATTTGCTTACTTGACTACCAAGTTGCAATTGTACATAGTAACATGGTAATCCAGTTAGCAAATTAACTGCGTTTTCTGAAAAACGAATTTGTAAATTTCCGATTTCACAAATAAAAACGGAAAGTGGGTAGAAGAGAGAGAGATCTTCAAACCCTATGAGATGATTTTTTCTTTCAACAATCTTTCTTCGTTTGTAGAAGAAGAATAAATAATATGAGATCGGCAAATGATTTTGTTTGATCGGTTCTTGAAGTCTTTTTTTCGCTTCTGGAATGATTTTTTGAGTTGGTTTTTCAGTTTGAATCGTTGAAGAAGCCCTAGAATTCATTGTTCTAATATGTTTCTCGAAGTTGGAAGCAAATATTTTTGTATTGTGAATTGGTTCTTGCGCGTTTTGTGATTTAGTCTGATTTGGGCTGTTGAAGGCACCTTGATTTCCTCATTTGTTCTGGGAAAAGAAATAGAGAAGAGATGTGATATGCAAAATGTGCGTGAGGGAGGGTTAGATTATAATTTTCAAACTTTCTCTTAAGGTTATTTTGAGCAGTTTAATATTTTCAGTAAAACAAATCACTAAATGTTAATAACTTTTAAAGAATCTGAGCATATCCTAAGAGGACTTTTTTTTCAATGCACTAAAATGTTATATGCAACTTCTACGTATCCCTTACCTTAAAAAAAAAACCCATTAACTAATTACTTACCAACAATATATATATATATAGATATACTTTTGTGATTTTTGGACATACCGAGAATAATGGGAATTTCGCGATTGGGTTGGGGGGAAAGGATAGGTTGTTCCTTTCCTAGGGTAAATGACGATAGCGCCGTGGACCGTGGCTCGTGACCAATCACTATGTGCATGCCACCATAAGGTTCCTTCTTCATTAGAGAATATGAGCTCTTGAGTGAAGTTTGCTCCCGGTTGAATTGGGCACTGTGTGATATACTCCGGGCCGTCCGACCAAGGATTCCTTGGTTGTTTCACTCCATGCCTGCAGCCAACCAACATTCCCTACTGAAATTCAATCAAGAGTACTATTGGATAATCATGGTTTCAAGGGCGATCGGTCTTTTTTTTATGGGCGATCCAACTTTTGGATTGGCCGGTACCGGCCAATATTGCCGATCCGAATTGGAATCTGCCAAGACCTGTCCGATCCAAGATCTCGAGACTTAAAACCCTGAAGGATATAACACATACCAGTGAATGGTGATATTATCTTTTGCTTTGTTGATGACGTTCAGTTTCAATCTATCTCCTCTGCGGACAAGAATAATTGGCCCTGGAAACTTCCCATTCACAGTCAACATGGTCTTCGTCTCGCATAGTCGAGTGTAGTTACTTTCCACCACCTGCAAATTAATGGAGAATTATGGACGGATTTCTTCTATATATATGAACTTACGGTATTTAAGTATGAATGTTTAAATCATCATTTCTTTAAAAAAAAAATTGGAGCGATGGCACCCAACCTCCGGTGGCACTCAAAGAGAGGAGAGGTGGGTAAATCGGTGGTGGTTAATGGCTGAGAATAGGGGGTTGATTGAGGTTTCTGATTTTTTAGATTTTTTGGTTGGGTGAAAAATGAGAGGAAGGAAAAAAGAAGAATAAACTGAAGAAGAGGAAGAAAAAAAGAAGAGAGAAAGGAGAATGTTTACCGGATTGGGGTTCGGATTGGTCGTCGGAGGATACCCACCGTCGATGGCCACCCCCGCCGATGATGGTTGGAGAAAAGAAGGGAACTCGGATTGTGCGGTTGTAGACGGAGGAAGAAGGAGAAATGAAAAAGAATGAGATAATAGGTATAAATGGGGCTAATTAAAGGGAAATCATGGGGCTAATTAAAGGGAAATGACTTACAACAAAATCATGACGATGAATCGTGGCTCGGGCCATGTGAAGGACTTCATGAAACAACACAAAGACTAAAACCTCCAAAATCAAACTTATCTTCCTTACTGATCCCATTTCTCACTAGCTAAGATTAGTGCGCGCTGTTGAGACCTCTACTTAATTTCTTTCCAGTGATGTTTGAGTATCCTTGGAAGGGCTTTATATAGGAAAGGAAATCCTCTCTGGGTAGGCTACCATGTACGGAGACTGTTTTAGTGACGTCACTAAATCCAAAACAATTAATGAGTTACATGCATGAAACCAGTTGATCATGTCTTAACGAGCTGGTAATACAGATAATTTATGAGGATGAGATATTTTAAGATGTTATAGTCATGTCTCATTCTCTCACATAAATAATTGATGATATATAGCAATCCAATTATAACTTTATCAACTTTGACACTAGTGTCCGTTGCGTGTGAAGATCATATAACGGAATGAATAACACTGGTGTCTTGATTCCTCCCCCCAAACAATTTTCTTTTTTTAGTCTCCCAAGGTATCCCCTGGCTTCGCTCAGGATTATTCCTCCGAGGTACTGTCGGGCGCCGAAACGGGATCTCTCCAACAAGATTTGCTGCATTCAGAAGGACTCGAAACCGAAGCCTCTTGCTTAAGCGACCCAATCCCCTCCCACTCGGGCAACCTCCGTTGATCCTAAACAATTTTCTGATTAATCTGCACATTGACTAACAAATATACGAATGCTGTGTTTGGTTTCCAATTACTTTACTTTATTTTTCAATTATTTTTCTTCCCCATTTTGTTTTCCGACCAACCAAACAAACACACCCAATAGGAATCACAACACATCTTCAATGATTTTTTAATTATTTTTTATTTTAAATTTCATTATATAAACTTTATGGCGGACTCCAGAGTCACATAAGATCCCGACTCTCCGATAACGTCCATACATTAATAACAGGAGCGGATCTTCTATGAACGGTGCAAGGAGAAGGATCTTCTGCTAACCTTCCTGCTAAATAAAGGAGAACTCGACACATGGCAATGGGCTCCACACATGAACAAAATGGCACTTGACTGAAGTTAAAACGGACTTTAGAGCCAACTGGCCCCTTATGTCCATTCCTTTCGTTATGTTTGACTCTCTCATTTCAAAAATTAAATGTCCCCTACCAAAACACAATTGCAGACTCGTTACAAAAAAAAAAAAAAAAAGACTCGTTTCCAAGAGCAGAGAGAGGGGGTCGCCAGAGAGTGTTGCCGCCGTCAAAAAATGAAGGGTTTGTTAACAAGGATAGAGAGGGGCATGACGGAGAGTGGTGCTACCCAAAAAATAGCTGGAGAGTGGTGCCGTCGTCGAAAAGTGAAGGGTTTGATAACAGATGATAGAAAGGGACTCGCCGAAGAGTGGTGCTACCCAACAAATCGTTGGAGAGAGTTGTTTTATGATTTCTTTTCTTTTTGTGAGCTCTTACATTGTAATTATATTTTTCTTTTTTCGAAATTCAGAATCTTTAGATTGCGTAGAGAATAAGAGATTTATGAAAGTTGTTTCAAAAAGAATAAATCAACTTTGCGTTTAGATAATTATTTGATTCCATGAATTGTTAGGAAAAAGCTGATCATTTGTAGTTTCATTTCTTTAACATTATTTCTTCGCCTAACCAAATTACATTATAATAAACTGGAAATAGAACTAAACCGAAATAAAAGTCATTGTAGAAAACTTAAAACCAAACTGAGCTAGAATGGACAACCTGAAACTGCACCAAATAGAAATTGAAAAATTCTGTTTTTGAATTTGGTTTTGGTTTTTTCGGTTTGGTTTAGTTGGCTTTAACAGTAAATTGAACCAAAAGATCATTTGTAGGTTCATTTCTTTAATATTTCTATTTAAATCTTGTTTTCTTTTAACTAGAAACAAATATTATTGAAACTGGTAATTTTTCTTTGAAGCAATGTGTTGTGTAGATCTTGACTTCGTGGGATAGCAAGGATAGCCACTGTTATGAATTGAAGTCTTCATTAAGGTATGTGGAGGTTAGCCATTGTTATGAATTCAAGTCATTCCTATGTGATGTTAAAGTGTGGGAGTCCGGAGGAAGAGAGAAGAGGAATAATTCTATGATGACAAGATGTAGAGGATAGAGAGGGGCTCCCCGACTTTTTGGAATCAAGGGTGGCACCACGTCTACCACACTGGCGATTTTTTTGGATTTGACGACGGCACCACTTCCAACAAGCCCCTCTTTCTCTTTGCTCTTGGAAACGATCTCTTTTCTCTCTCTCTCTCTGCTCTTGAAAACAAATGACGGGACATTCAATTTTTAAAACATACAAGACTTTGTGTTTTGGGTAAAGCTGAAAACGAAAGAAACGGGAGTTAAGGGACAGCTGGTCCTAACGTCTGTTTTAACCTCAATCAAGTGCCGTTTTGTTCAAGGCCCACCGCCACATGTTGAGCTCTCCTTCAGTTAGCAAGAGAATTAGCAAAAAGGTTAGCAGAAGATCCTTCTCCGTGGTGTATAGACAACACCCAAAGGCGGGACTCACTAAAACTGTATCCAAAGAGCAAAATTGTAATTTCACCTCCTGAGTGTTGCCTTTACATCAAATGGCACTCCCAAGACTTCTGCTCAAAGAAAATCTCGACCCATTTATAATGTGGTCCTTACAAAAATATAAATAAAAGATACTTTATTTTCGGATTAGGTGGACTTCCTTGCCCACTTCAGCTTCTCTCCTTGTGATAATAGAAAGCTACGTATGAAAGGGCATATATATATATAAAGAGAGAGAGAGAGAGAGGAGGAGGAGGAGGAGGAGGGCGAATATGATGATTTTGATAAAAAAAAAAAAAAGGGAAGAGGGCTAATATGATGATGATGACCAGTTCACATGTAGAGAGAGAGAGAGAGAGAGAGAGAAAGAAAGAGGGCTAATTCACATGTACACCGCGAAGTCAAAATTAATTAATTAAAGACTTGTTTCCATTGGATTTACGTGAGACTCGGTGTCCTGTCCTAAGTCCTATGACCAATTCACATGTAGACCGCGAAGTCAAAATTAATTAATTAAAGATTTGTTTCCATTGGATTTATGCGAGACTCGGGGTCCTGTCCTAAGTCCTAAGGTCCATATCACTGAATAATTATAATGAAAATGTCATAAATAATGTTGGATAAGAATACAATTTGAAATCAAAATTCCAAAAGGTGAAAGTGATGTTTGAATAGAAAAGAAAGGCCGTCGATATCCAAAGTCCAAACTAATGAGGATTAGGATCTTCTGTGAAACGTGCACTAAGGTGAAGTTGCCACCGTTACCTATCTTTTGAAAAATCAGACCAGATTCAGTCTCTGCAGTATTTGGTCGCCGGAAAATTGTAAATGCATGTATCGATTTGAACCTAATTTTATATAGATTTTTAAAAGTATTGAAGTTATCTCGACCACATTGGATCGTCGTTAATTAACTTGTTCATCGTCTACGGATTAGACAGTCCAGATTTATGATAGTGATTAATCCTTGAAAGGAAAACTAATTATAAGCTTCTTCTTTTTTTTCCTAGTTCAAGTTCGAGTTCAGTTTCGGTTTGATGATCTAACAGCTACTGAAAGTCCCATGATGGGGATGGTGTAATCACTATCCATCATAATATGCTATTGAACATGTTGGATATTTTCAAAATAAAATTTGATTTTTGTTTTGATTTAGAAAATCTCTTTTGATTGTGAAGCCTCGTGTCCCACATCCATTAATTACAAGAAAAGACAATGCTTTAGTGATCCCAACTCTATTAGCAATACTATACTATACGAGTGTTTTAGTCCCTAGTGAGTTAGAACCTAAGTGGGATTATGAGTTAACCTTTAACCCCAAGCCTAGTGCTTTAGTCCCTAGTGAATTAGTCCAAACTAGCCTTGTGTTAGAAGCTAAGATGATTGAAGGCACGGTTTTGAAGCTAGAGGAAGGGAGATCATCTAGTGCAGCTTTTAGGGCGAGTACTCCTTCATGTAGTGGTTCTTTGCTTAAAATTCATTGATTCTTATATATAACTCCAATCTAGATTTATGTACTATAGTCGAATCATGTTGTGCTCGATGTTGGATCGTGTTAATGGTTATGGGCGGAGATATATAGGGGTGATATCGGTTGTTCCAACTTGTTCTTTTGGATAAGCCTCGTTGGATAAGTAGTTCAATGAAAGCGCTTATTCACAGCAATAATAAATCGTTTACCTTAAAAAAAATATCCATTGATAAATATATTTGTTTAAGTATTGTTGATCGTAAAAATCGGTAAATAAAATGAAGATTAACACTTAATCACAGAGAACACGTGTCAATATCTGATTAGTTCACCAATCTCGAATAATTCAGTTCCATGTACCCGTCTCACTCTGGCCTAAACCACAAGGGCCGTTTTAAAGTGAGGTTTCCTAAGACCAAAAGAGTTTGAACCAGAAAACCAGACAGGGATCGAAGAATCGATTGGAGAGAAAAATGACAGGAGATCCTTAGGAATCTTCACAGAGAGAGGGACCATGCAGATGGGACTAAGCGTTGAGCCTTCAATGAACTCCAAGGGTCTCAGTAAAAGCTCCCTTAGTTCTTCACAAACCAGAAAAGTCATCATTTGTCCAACGACAATACAGGTTTTATAGCTAAGAACCCTTGGAGCAGGTAGTCCTAGTGACAAGTTTCGGTCATCGAGGGTTACGCTTATCGAGATGTTTCCATGTGTCCCAACTGCTACGTTGACCGTCACTCGTCACCGTCTGCACTGTGATTGTTACCTACCACTGTCACAGCAAGCGTTCAGGCCACATCTGCATAGTCACCAGTCCCATCAATGACATCATCCGCGTGGGTTTCAACAACCATAATGGGTCTAATGAGACTTATCTCTCTGGGCCGCCGTTCCTAAGATTTCTCGACGTCCCCCCCCCCCTCGTTCCGGCTGTGGAAATAAAGACTTGGGGAAAGCACCCCCGGGTATGGTTCATTAAAAGACGGCACCGAGTGCCTCCAATTCTCAAATAAGACTTCTAAACATTGGATTATGTTGCCATCCGGTGTTGGAAGGACATGAGTCTGAATATCTTTCCCCTTTACAAGGGTCGGGTCAAAAGATTCCGGACTATCGTGCAACACTGACCTTGGCGAGAACCTCGCGCCGCAGTCATCATCCTGATGAGACATCGACCTTTTCAAGATAGATTTACCTTGAAAGATAATCT
>JAUPMG010017010.1:0-15348 GCA_031762675.1 Pachysandra terminalis
TTGAACGTTTGGTTACAAACATTCAGAAGTCAAAAATTTGAGATATTCTAAAAAGAAGTCGGTAGATATAATAATAGTTGTCATTCTTTAAAATATAACAAACATATCCAAAGCAAGTTTAACCATGAACCTAATCCAAAAGGTTAAAAAAAAAAAAAAAGTTACAATCATTATGCAATTCGAAACAATCAATGCAAATGAGAGTAAGAAGATACGGAAACATCAATGCAAATGAGAAGAAGGTACGGCCTCAACCGGATTGTCAAGCCAAGGTAAATCCCTAAACTCTCCAAGCTCCTTATGTCCTTCATTAGTATTGGTGTTATCTGCATTTTAAACTTGCTCATCCCGTCTGTCATCGATATCAGGGAGAAGCTCCCCAAGTTAATCCAAGTTTATAGCCATCCGATCCCTAATCTCATATTTCATTGAGTCCTTTCACGGTTTCACCCTTTGAACAACCCAATGAATTATTGTTCCGAATTTTTGAAAAATTCATAAATATCGTATTTTACTTTTTAAGGCAAAAAATTGCGAATTATTCCGAATCTTTCAAAACTTCAGAAGTATTATACGTATATGCCTTCAAAGTTCGATTCGCGAATAATTCGCCGAATTGCTAACAAGGGTGATGACAAGTTTGTTGTAGATTCCTAATACTAGAAGGGTTTCAATATAAAGTGCTTTGAATCAAAGTCATTGATTAAAAATTGTGTTTGATGAGCAAAATTATATAAAAGGAAGATCTTGTTACGTAATTTTAGGTTAGACGAATTTCTTTTGTCATTTTAAAGAATGTATAAGAAAAATGAAAGGATAATTTATCATTTTAAAAGTCTCACTTAATTGCTTTCTGCAAATATAGTTTTTAGAAGCAACCCACTCTTGCTTTGCCATAATCTACTTCTTGGAGAAGCGCTTTCAAAAGTGTTACCAAACATCCAAGTATTACACAAAAAGCCTTTTAGGTCAAGCCCTTTGGGAGTTGTGCGAAAGGAGGCCTACATTTGATAAATACCTTTATTTAAGTGCTTATGAAAGTTTGGGGTAAAATAGGTATTATAAAAATATCATTAAGTTTAGAAATAACATTTATTTAAGTGCTTTTATGAAAGTTTAGGGGTGAAATAGGTATTATGAAAATATTACTTATCCTTTGGGATTTGTGCGAAACAAGGCCTACATTTGGTAACAACATTTATTTAAGTGCTTATCAAAGTTTAAGGGTAAAATAGGTATTATAAAAATATTATTGAAGTTTAGAAATAACATTTATTTAAGTGCTTTTATGAAAGATTAGGGGTAAAATAGGTATTATGAAAATATTACTAAAGTTTAGAAATAACTTTCCACATAAGTGATTACAGAAGCTACTCTCAGCAGCTTCTCCTTATGGGTAGCATTCGACTGCATTTGGCCTGGCTTGTGCTTTTGTATAAGCACTCGTTGGATAACGTTTTTGATCAAATTTTAGTTTTTGTTCAGAAAATTGTATATTACCACTCACACATCACAAAATTAATTGTTTTGATCAAATTTTAGTTTTGGCCAAGAAAACTGTGTATTAACACTCACACATCACAAAATTAATTTTTTTTTTTTATCAAATTTTAGTTTTTACCACAACATCTGTGTATTAACACTCTCACATCACAAAATCAATGTTTTTTTTTTATCAAACTTTAGCTTTTGTGCAGAAAAATATCTCGTAACATTCAAACATCACAAAATTAAATTTTGTTTCTCATCAAATTTAAGTTTTTACCCACAAAATTGTGTATTATGACTCACACTTCACAAAATTAATGTTTTTGATCAAATTTTAGTTCTTGCCCAGAGAACTGTGTATTAACACTCACACATCACAAAATTAAAATTTTTGGATCAAATTTTAGTTTTTGCCCAGAAAAATTATATATTAACATTCACACATCACAAAATTAATTTTTTTTTGATTAAATTTTAGTTAAAGCAATATGATAGGGAGAAGTGCACGACAAAGATTGATTTAGGAATGATATGCAAATGGTGTGAGATGAGTCATTCAAATGCTCTACATGTATGCTCTATCAATAGAATGCAAAGGAAGTGTGAAACGCAATGAGATGTGCTAGGCTAATGTTCATTGTTAATTGGCCCTCATATAGCTTCACCGTAAGAACCAATTCGGGACATAGGTCACCAGGAATAGCCAGATGTCCCTCTCTTCATTCGGGGTACCTAACACATGGTACAAAGGCCACCGCTTGTTGATTTTTGAGTGTAATTACTTGAGGTTTAGCCAACCGTATAGGACTTTACTGAATCCTACCCTTATTTAAATGAGATTCCAACCAGGAAACTTTGTAAGGAAAATCACATGCTCTCCTCCCGGACTCACTTAACAATCGCCATAGGCCTAACATGCATGCAATCATTAACTTAGGACTCAAATGATAATTCCCGTTGGAAACTATCGACTTGTCCATACACGCAGATAATCCAATGGAAATCATCATAAGTTTCCCAACCAGTGTACAAACCAAATATAATCAATTCTACTTCGTTAACTCTATTTGTCGTTGCCCAATTGATCGGACAAGCTACTATGTTCACCACACTATCCGTCGTTGTCTGGTTGACTGGATGAGCTAATCAGTTCACCACTCTATCCGTTGTTTCCCGGTTGACCGGACAGGCTAATCAGTTCACCACTCTATCCGTCGCCGCTCGGTTGACCGGATAAGCTTTCAATTCAATATTAGTAGGATTTTCTAGTGATAACAATCTTCGGAAGCTATTCGTGCGCCCATACACATGAATAATCTACCGAATGCCATCACGGGTGTCCTTTCCATTCAAACGAATCAAACAAAAACAATTTCAAGTGTCTACATTCCAATTATCAAACACATGGAGTTCACAACTCCAGGTCATGATTAAGTCACTAGGTTAGTCGGTTGTGTGGGGTGTTCCGTGGAACTCAAAGTTGGTTCCTCGTAGGCGTGTACAAGCCCTCTGACCACCCTTTGATTCCAAAAGACCACATCTCAATCACATGGCTCGAACCCCAAACAAAACTAACCAAAATTATCAGATCAACCCCCATCGGTATAGTGATCGGTGTACCGGTGCCTGCCGACGGACCACCTCTTTGAGTTTTTATCTCCCTGTCAGCACCACCACTGGTGTACCGGTGCTTGGGTCTCGAGTTTGAGAATTTTCCTAAGGTCTTGGAAACACAATCTGAGACTACCTTCAATCCAAATCAATAGTAACCAATATTAATACTTCTAATTAATACTAAATCAACCAAAAACACATTTGATCATTATTTGACACGAAATCAATGGAATAAATCAAAATTTTAATGTTACACATGCATGGTGTAAATCCAAACCACAAATCAAGGAATAGTCATGCTATCATAAATAATCAAATACAATCGGATAAATCATGCTCTCATACATAAAGCAATAAAGATACCATTTCATATGAAAAATCCGAGATTGAACACGAGATTCCATATGAACTATACAGAAAGTGAGACTTACTGTTATGGTTTAGGTATTCGATTAGCAATCTTCTCCTCTTCATTTCTCTCCTTTCTTTATTCCTCTTCTTTTTCTCCAAGAAAGGTGACGGCTAGGGTTTGGTTCTCTCCTTTCAAATATCTTTCTCTCTTGTGGTTCACGCACCACCCTAAAATCTCCTTGTTTTTCTTTTATTTCACCTTTCTACTCTTCTTTGTCCCTATTGGATCCCACGCACCTTCCAAAAACCCCTCCTAACTACCTTTTCAATTTGAATTACTTCCCCCATTCTCTCTCCTACCTAATACGTATCCTACCAAAATCAGGTAATTAACTAATTTCCCACAAATATAGAAACTCTCTTTAATTCAAATTTATTGCAACTTACTAAACTGACATTGCTCCAGTTATTGGGCAACACGTCCAAATCTGAATCCAGCCCATTAAACCAAGTCCTAAGTCCAATTAAGTAAACTTAATTACAATGTATTGCCACACTTACCATTAGTTATAGTTTGACCCCATTTCTACACTTATAATTACAAAGTTCATTTATATACTCCATTAAATAATCACAAAATTACTTATTTTTTTTATTAAATTCCGGATTTGGGTCGCTACAGTCTTCCCCCCTTTAGGAAATTTCATCCCCAAAATTCACATTAGGTTTCTAGAATACCCATTCCTAGAGTCTGTTATGATTCACTTATAGAATTCACAAGTTTAGCATGCATTCAAATTACATCATACTCCTACTAAATTCACATAAGTTCATGCAGTAGAAATATTTTCAGTTAAACAAAGTATGTGATTTGTGCACCTTCACTGGCCGCATTAACTCCCTTTTAAGTTCACAAGTTTAGCATGCATTCAAGTGTACATCATACCCACTCCTAGAGTCTAAATTGGTTTGATTTGGTAAGTTCTATCATTGGCAATGGAGAATGGAACTACCCAATAAGTGAGTCTCCAGTTTTAACAGAGGTGTGGAGCAAATTGGATCAAGTTCCATTGTATACTAGTAGGAGAGAGGATAAGATTATATGGAAACCTGATAAAAAAGGTTTGTTCAATATCAGAGATACCTGTGCTGAGTTGAGAGATAATTCTAATATGATTAGTTGGAGATGTCTTGTGTGGTTTAAAGGTCATATTGCAAAACACTTTCATTGGGTGGGTTGCTATTAATATGAGGTTACTTCCACAAGATAGGCTCCAAAGATATGGTATTATTGTTGATGGTAAATGTGTGTTTTGTAGATAGGTGAGTGATTCTCATGATCATATCTTTTTTGAGTGTTCTTACTCATGGCAGGTGTGGGTTGCTGCTATGAGTAAGTGCAGATTGATTTGTCAAAGAAGAAGTTGGCAGGAGCAGATTGGTTGGCTGGTCAGTAAGTGCGGAGGAAATAGATTTGTTGCCTTGGTAAGAAAGTTGTGTTTTGGGGCTGTTGTTTATCATTTGTGGAAGGAGAGAAATGCAAGGATATTTAGAAATGAGCATAGGGCTGAATGCTGTGTCTTGGATAGAATAAGGAGGGATGTGTCAGATAAAATTTCTTTATTATCTGAACAGGTTATTGATTGTCAGGAAAACAGAGAAATTTGTAATGAATGGAAGATGAAAGCTTCTTTTTGTGGAAGAAAGGTAGTGACAGTTAGAGCATCTCCAATGGTTCCCTATAAAGTTCCCCATATTTGAGGGTAAATTTCCCCATATTTGATTAAAAACTCAAATTTGGGGAAAACCTCTCCAATCATCCCCCTAAAAATGGTAAAAAAAAACAGTTTTAGGAGTAAAAAAAAGAGCCGTTAGACTCAAAAAAAATTTGGGGGTCCCTAAAGTTCTCCCCAAATTTGGGGAGAACTTTAGGGATCCCCAAATTTAGGGGAGGGGATGGGGGATGATTGGAGCGGTATTTGGGGAAAATTTTCCCCATATTTGAATTTGGGGGAGGGGATAGGGAACGATTGGAGATGCTCTTAGATGGATAGCCCCCACTGATGGATGGTACAGTACAAACACAGATGGGGCCTTGAATCCCTTAAGAGGAGGATCTGGAGGGGTGATCGGATCTCAGAATGGTGTGTGTTGGGGCCTTTGCAGTTGCTCGAATGCCAATATCAGTGTTGTATCACGAGTTGGAAGCTGTGTTGTTGGGGTTGGAGGTGGCAGTGGACTTAAATCTGAGAAGTATTGTGATATCTACTGATTCTGATTGTGCTCAACATCTTCTGAATTCTGATAATGATTGCCCTTGGAATGTTAGTTTCATTGTGATGAATATTAGGGAGAGGATGAGGAGTTTTGTGAATTCTACAGTGGAACATGTGTTCAGAGAAGCCAATGCTGCTGCTGATCTAATGGCATCCTTTTCAGAGTTAATGGATAGTATCTTCAAATTTAATTCTGGAAACCTGCCTTTAAGTCTTCAGGAGGTACTTGAGGATGATCTAAGGGGAGTTCCTCGGATTAGGAGGCTGAATTGAAGTTAGAGTGTGAATTGGACTACTGGGGAATGGTTAGAAGAAGAGAGAGAACTGCAATGTGTTGGTTGTTGATGGTGGAAGGAGGTTGCTGATATGCTTAATGAGATTCTTGGTAATTTGAACTAAGATATCCTGTTCTGAAACAGGGTATATTAGTACCTTACTTGTACTGTTATTGTGGTGGTTCATCAATAACTGCGTTGGAGGGTGTTGTTGTCAGATATGTTATGGTTTATTCATTGAACCAGGTCAGTTGATGATGTGTACATTTACTGGGCAATCTGGTAGATTACTAATGATTTGCTGTTGGGATGATGGATGAGTTGGGTGCTGGGGTGTCTCCTGCTGGGATAAATTGAAGCTGCTGGTGTGAGTGTTTGTTTGGTGGTGTAGATAAGAGGTTTGCTGGATAAATTGTATCTTATCTGTGATGCTACTGTGGTGGCTCTGCTATGGTTTGGGTTGGAACGCTACTGGATTAGAGCTAGTTGGTGATGCTGCCAGTAGCTAGTTTTGGTTTTACAGTTGCTGATCATAGTTATCCAGTTGATGCTATACTTGGTGCTGTTTGGTCTGTTGCTATTGTTGGTGATTGACTGGTGGTGTAGAGAAGAATTACACTGGTATAAGCTGGACTCATGTGTGGTTGCGATTGTGTACTGTTGTACAAGGCTTTTTTCAAAAAAATTTACCTGTATTAGTTGATGTTTCTGTTGATATGTTGGGAGGCTGTGGATTACTACTGGTGTATGGATGATGGTGGTGCTCTTTGGATGTTCTGTACAAGTTGATGTGTTGGGAAATACCTCTTGATGGCTGTTGCTGTAGTTGATTTTCTGGTTGTGGTGTTGCTGTTGAGTTTTCTGAAGGCTTACAAATAGCTAAAGATGTTGAATGACTCGTGTATTGTGTAGGGATGTGTTAGTTTGACGGCAGAACACTTTGATTTTGTCTTGGTGTGCTGTATGTGCCTGTAAGGAGTGGTTAAATGTATTATATTTGGTGATGAAATAAAGTATTAATTACCTTTCCAAAAAAAAAAAAAACTCCCTTGTCCTCTATTCTTCCCGTTTATGTACTCTTTCATTGTCCAAACCTTGTTCATTCTTATTGTTGTAATGGTTGTCGACAATACCATTGTATGTGTCTCAACCTCTCACAGTTAAAGCACCTAGGAGGCTGATGTGGTTGTGGCTGAGGTGGTGCCACAACAAGAGCCAATGTGTTAACATGAATAGGCATCTCCACCACTTTTTGTCTCTTCCCTAAGTCGTGCTCTCCATCTTGCCGCGATGGGTGTAGACAAACCTCTGGAGATGTCCCATCTTCCCACATTTGAAACACATGTGCCACTGTAACCTCTTACGCTTCTTCTCAAAGTTTCTCTCTCTACCTTGTTCTCTTAGACTAAAAGTCTTACCCTTGCCCTTGTCACTCTGCTCCCCATTCCCATCTCCTTGTGTGTTCTGCCTCATCTCTTGTTCCCCTTGATTCAGTTCTTTCATACCTCCTAGGATCTTATGGAAACCTGTTATTAAGGGATCCACCCCTCCCTCAACAGATGAATTCTCACAAACTACCTTTTTTGTCCCTCGGTCATCTACAGTCCAAGTAAAATATCTAAGTATACATCTAAGAGTATCATTTATATTATTCACATCAATCAACATAAGTAATCATATGGTCATGTTATGCACCAACACACAATACGCAATTGCATCCATGTGAATCTTGATGTTCATGTCTAAGTTCTCTTCACCCCAGGCAATCTAACAATATACTTGATGTAATAAAAGTCGATGTTTTTATGCATTCATGACTTAATAACTACATCGGTTAACAAGTTATATCATTCTACACGTCATGAAATTTCCAGTGATACCACATTCAAAAACTATCCATGTACCCATATGCATGAATAATTTGTAAGGAGACATCACTAGTATGCCATCCATGCATTTTCCACCATATGATCATCCATAATAGTTGTATCATACTATATCAATACAACAAGGTCATTACAATTACCTACATCATTAATTTCATGCAATCATGCTTTCACCTACTCACGTTCAATGATTCAGAATTTCATTATAAGGGACTACCCATCATCATGTTATTCATACAAGATACAAATTTTATTCTAACACATTAGAAATCAATCCTAATACTTCACAAGAATCTTAACAATAAGGATCCATCATGCCTATAAGACTTATACGGGAACCCATTACAATTCATCATGATATAATCTTAGAAATCTCATACCATTAATCATAGGGTCATCTTGTTATTAATTACACTACTCTAAGTGAAATTTTGAAAGTAATATTCACCTACTCATTAAACACTCAAACATGGCATATCTCATTGAGCATGAAGTTATTTACATATGGGGTCCACTAGTCCCCAATCTTAGAAAATGATGAGTCACAACCATAGTTCTGAAAATAGTACTTAGTAAGTCCATGGTCTCTCTCTCTCTTTCTCTCTCTCGTTATCCTTAACCCTTGATCTAAAGTTCAAAGATGAATGCATCTGCAGCTACATTAATCCCATCACTTCAGAATGAAAGTTAGGATCACCTTCCCACCATCCGAATTTAACAAGGTTCACTTAAGACTCAAAGAAAGGACACTAAGATTTCTAATTCACCTCCTCACTCCTAATAATCATGTACATATACAATTTATTCCAGCAGCAAACAAGGCACATTATCAGACAGTTCCTAGTTCGAATTTCTATGTTTCTTCTTCCAAACTTCAAATTTCAAGGTGACCACTATGCTTTCTAGTCTCTATTCTTAGACAAACTTAGACATTTAGGTATAACCTAAGCTCTGATATCAATCTGTCACATTCCAAAACCCGTGGCAAGTATCCCTATGTTGGTGGCACGGATTTTGAGGGGCTACCTTCGGGTTCCAACCGTGGAACGCGGATCACCATATCAACACACCAATAATAACAGTAATTAAGATCACTTGTATTAAACAACAGAGTACAAAAGCAAAAGTTAAAACCTATTACATACTACTGACTTTAGAAGAGTCACAACTTCAAATTCAATAAAGAACTAATAAAAGACTTAAGCCTATTACATCCAAATCAACAACAAAACATCAATGTATTGTTCAAACATAAATAAAAGAAATGCAGCCACTAGTCCAAGTCCATCCTCAAACTATCTCAACCTGCAACATAAAAAGTCGCGTGCGCTTAGAATGCCAATAAGACCATATCTGTCAACAATCCTCATGGAACATCATTAGTCAAAACTAAAGGTTAGCGATAAAGCAATATGATAAGGAGAAGTACACGACATGGATGGATTTAGGGATGATATGCAAATGGTGTGAGATGAGTCATTCAAATGCTCTACATGTATGCTCAATCAATAGAATACAAAGGAAGTGTGAAATGCAATGAGATGTACTAGGCTAATGTTCCTTGTTAAGTGACCTCATGTAGCTTCATCGTAAGAACCAATTCAGGACATATGTCACCAATTCAGGACATTTGTCAACTGTTTTGGTACTACAATCACTTGTATGTGTTATGTTATTGTTTGAGTTAGCCATTGCTATAATAAACTGGGGAATTCAGTTCAGATTGTTATATTCACCTGATATCAAAAGAGGCATTTGCCAATATAATCAAAGGTTAGAAATTCTTGTTTTTTGAATCAAACTTAAGAGTAATTATAAGATTAAAACTGAAATAATCAGACTCAGGAAGGCTTCCTTTGTAGCCAGACCAACTGGCAACCCAAGCATAATCAAAACCCTATTGGCATTGTATAATGGATAATCTTGTATGACATTAACATTTGTAAACCATACCAATCCTTTCTTCATAACTTGCAGCCTTTAATATCTAATAGCTAATAGTTCTAAATTTGTACTATTTTCACTACCCAAATGCTCCGAGCTACATCACATTTTTTTTCCTAATCATATGTATGTTTTATGCATACAGGCGGATATGGAGCAGGCTAGAGCGTTGCTTCCAGAGGGATCGCAAGACAGCACCGACCGTGATGACACCTATGCTAGGGTAATGGGATCCGAGATGCGCGGTCGTGTTCGTGGGATGGGGATGGGACATACCCCATCTAGCTTGTGACCGCAGTCTCAGAGGAGCATGACTACAGAGGCGGAGGTCGCTACCTTGCGATCTGGTCTAGAGGAGGTGAATTCTTAGCTGGCTCAGAAGGATCAGGAGATTGCTCGACTAACTGCTATCCAGGCCGAGATGAGCGCTACGCTAGCTAGTGTCTAGACCGAGCATAGTGCTCAGCTAGTTAAGTTACAACACTTGGTATTGAGCCTGATTCGTCAGCAGGTAGAATCTATATCAAAATGTCTATAGTCTTTAGTTGTATATTTGATATTTACTTTAATATAACTAGGATAATGAAAACTAGTTTATATAAGCTGTATTATAAGGTGGAGGAGACCAGCAGGGGCCTGGAGGTGTTGATCATCATGATCCATAGCGACTTTCGCGATCCATGCACTCACGATCCCTATTGGCATTGTATATAATACCTTGGATGTTTGTATAATATATTATGATTAATGTAATAGACTTAACCTTGGACATTTGTATATATCACCTTATATCTGGTCTTGATCATAACATTTGTGGTTGCTATTAATATATATTATATATATAATTAAGTTTTTTGTTACAATTTTACTTGTAGGTTTAATTGATGGTGTTTTTTTTCTTCTACAGGTTTCATAGAATTGAATTGTTTTTTTTGCAGGTTCGTAATCTTGTAGAAATAGGGAAATCATTAAAAAAAAGTATTTAATGGCGGTCTTATGAGACCGCCGTTAAATATTATATTCCACGGCGGTCTAGACCGCCGACTAATGACCTATATAAATTATTAATACACCATTTAATAGCATTTTATGACCGTCAAGCATTATCAATTATTAACGGCGGGAAAAAACTCGCCGTCTAAAGTCAATATCACAGGCTTTCAACAGCGGTTTCGACCGCCAGCGAATGTACCATAATTGACAACGGTTTTTAAGATCGTCAACCATTAGGTATTACTTGGCGTTCTTGCTCACTGCCAAATAGATTCTATGAAAGCGGTTTTGGACCGCCGACAATAGATCCAACCATTATCGGTGGTTTGTTTAAACAGCCGTCCCGTTCGCTGACAATTCATTCCCCCGCCAAGGATAGGGCGGGGGTCTCCTGGACCACCGTGAAAGTAATGGACGATAGTCTTTATACCTTTGCCGACGGTTTCGGAGCGCCATAACAAATCATGTGTTTTGTAGTGCCACCACTTGCTGATTTTTGAGTGTAATTACTAGAGGTTTAGCCAACCGTATTGGACTTTGCTGAATCCTACCCTTATTTAAATGGGACTTTCACTCATGGGTACAGTCAACTCAACCAGGAAACCTCGCAAGGAAAATCCCATGCTCTCCTCCCGGGCTCGCTTAACAATCGACATAGGCCTAACATGTATGCAATCATTAACTTAGGACTCAAATGATAATCCATTGAAAATCATCATAAGTTTCCGAACCAATGTACAAACCAAATACAATCAATTCTACATCGTTAACTCTATCTGTCGTTGCCCGGTTGACCGGACAAGCTACTATGTTCACCATTCTATCCGTCGTAGCTTGGTTGACCAGACGAGCTAATCAGTTCACTACTCTATCCATCGTTTCTCGGTTGACCGGACAAGCTAATCAGTTCACCACTCTATTTTTCGCTGCTCGGTTGACCGTACAAGCTTTCAATTCAGTATTAGTAGGATTTCCAGTGATAACATTCTTTGGGAGCTATCCGTGCACCCATACATACGAATAATCCACCGAATGCCATCACAAGCATCCTTTCCATTCATTCAATTCAAACCAAAACAATGTCAAGTGTCTACATTCCAATTATCAAACACATGGAGTTCACAACCCCAGGTCATGATTAAGTCATTAGGTTAGTCGGTTGTGTGGGATGTTCCGTGGAACTCAAAGTTGGTTCCCTGCAGGCGGGTACAAGTCCTCTGACCACCCTTTGATTCCGAAAGACCACATCTCAATCACATGGTTCGAAACCCAAACAAAACTAACCAGAATTCTCAGATCAACCCCCATTGGCAGAGTGGCTGGTGTACACCTGCCGGTGGGGTCATTACAAGGTATTTTAGGTATTTTTCGGCAACAGCACCAATGTACTGGTGCCTACCGACGGGTTTTGAGTCTGGGAATTTTCCAAAGGTCTTGGAAACACAATCTAAGACTACCTTCGATCGAAATCAATAGTTAGCAATATTACTATTTGACACAAAATCAACGGAATAAATCAAGTATTTAATGTTACACATGCACGGTGTAAATCCAAACCGTGAGTCAAAGAATAGTCATGCTATCATCAATAATCAAATACAATCAGATAAATCATGCTCTCATACATAAGTTAATAAAGATACCAATTCATACGACAAATCCAAGATCGAACACGAGATTCCATAAGAACTCTACAGAAAATGAGACTTACTGTTATGGTTTAGGTATTTGATTAGCAAGCTTCCCCTCTTTCTTTCTCTCATTTCTTTCTTCCTCTTCTTCTTCTCCAAGCAAGGTGATGGCTAGGGTTTGGCTCTCTCCTTTCAAATATCTTTCTCTCTTGTTGTTCACGCACCACCCTGAACTCTCCTTGGTTTTCTTTTTATTTCACCTTTCTACTTTTCTTCTTCCCTATTGCATCCCACGCACTTTCCTAAAACCCCTCCTAAGTACCTTTTCAATTTGAATTACTTCTCTCTCTCTCTCTCTCTCTCTCTCTCTCTCTCTCTTATACCTAATACGTATTCTACCAAAATCAGATTAGTAACTAATTTCCCACAAATATAAAAACTCTCTTTAATTCAAATTTAATGCAACTTACTAAACTGACCTTGCTCCAATTATTGGGTCACACATCCAGATCTGAATCCAACCCATTAAACCAAGTCCTAAGTCCAATTAAATAAACTTAATGACAATGTATCACCACACTACCATTAATTATAGTTTTACCCCATTTCTACACTTACAATTACAAAGTTCATTTATATTTGTTTACCTCCATTAAATAATCACACAATTACTTATTTTTATTAATTTCCGGATTTGGGTCACTACACCACTTCATGGCCTGTGATCCCCACCACCCAAGTAGCGTGGTCCCCTACCGCCCCTAGGCCCGTCGCCCGCCGTCGCCCTCGGGTGCGCGACCCCCTGCCCCTCGTCGTGCTTTGAAAAAAGAGGAAGCAAAGCAAAGTCTTATTTATTTCTTTGGTCATGGATTGTTACTAAACAATCAGATTAAAATTGTGAGCTGATTGGTGTTCTTCCTAATATCAAACCCATCGAAAAGCATAGTGGGTCTCAATGACAATGATGGTATGATTCCTTCTTCATTTTGACTTTTGACCCTTTAATTTCTTCAAAGATTTTATAAGTTGATATTAATGGCTGAATCAAAGCATTTGCAGATCTATCACAAATCAGAAAAACAAAAGCAAAAATCTGAAATCGTTTGGAAGCTATTGATTTTCAAAAGGAAATATAAACTTCGTTATTATAGGTATCCCGCGGTCCTTGAAGGATTTAGAGATGCTGACTGGAACACTCTACCAGATGATTCAATCTCCACCAATGGTTATGTTTTCACTATTGGGAGTGGAGTTGTTTCCTGAGAATCCAAGAAATAGTCTATTGTGGCTAAGTCCGCTATGGAATCTAAGTTGATTGCACTTGCCATGGCTAGTGAGGAGGCAAGTTGTCTTAGAAGCCTTTTATATGAATTTCCTATATGGGAAAGACCTGTACCTTTAGTGTTGATACACTGTGATAGCAGAGCCTCTCTGAGCAGAGTACAAAATAAATACTATAATGGAAAATCTCAACCTATTAGACGTAAACATTCTGTTATACGTGAGTTATTAAATAATAGTTCGATAACTATTGATTTTGTTAGATCCAGAATGATACTGTAGACCCAATGAAAAAGCCTCTAGCTGGAAAAAAGGTATGCGACTTATCTAAAGGGATGGGAGTAAAGCCCATAAGATAGAATTACATATGATGGATACATAACCTAGGGACTGGAGATCGCAAGAACTAGGTTCAATAGGAAGAACAAAGTCATAGTGTAATTGTTGGTCATGCACTATAAAAATATTACCATCCCTAGATGTTAAAGTACATGGTCCTGTAGCATGAAAAGGTTGAGTATTAACTCTTAAGAACTATAGCTCTTATGAGTGGGATGTCTAGCTGCAAAAGCATCCTTGATAGTCTCACCTATGTGAGTATATGGAAGTGGGGCCGCTTCCTCTAGGAGTAAGGGCTTACTCTGTATGAATACTTATGAAACTAGGATTTAGCACCAGGCCGTAATGTGTTGGCTTAAGAACTCGTATAGAAACCAATGAGCACTTTGTGTATCTTTGTGCTTTATGTATACTCAAGAAAATTGGTTCAAGACTTGTTCACCATTATTTCTTATACAGGGAATGCAAGTACACTAAATAAAACAGGTTCAAGACATTTTCACCTCTATTGTGTACAGTATTCTAGCTTGCTCAGTAAAATTATTTTTATTGATTTTGGTTTTATGGAAAATAAGTGGGGGATTGTTGGGTATTTTAATAAATGCCTTACTTGTGTTACTTGGAAAAGTTGATGCTTGGTCACTTTAGTGTTTGTGTGTGGAACCTTGTCCCATATTGAAAACTTACTAGTTTGAGGGAGTGGTGTATATACCCTCTCCTCCCACGAGGCTTATGAGCTTGTGAAGGGGAACAAGGAGTCGCTACAAAATACCTGGTTTTTCCTGGCGGTCTAATACCGTCGGGATATGTAATAAAACCGTCGTCTAAACCTTTCTCGGCAGTTTACTTAACCGCTAAGAACTCCCCCGCCAGGGGAGTTATTCTCGGTGGTTATCACGGCGGTTTTCTTAAACCGCCGATAGAGGAATAGGTTTTGTCAGCGGTTTCATAAAACCGCCGACCAATGTTCAACATTGCTCGACGGTCATGAACCGCTGAGCTAACCATATCTCACAGCGCTGGTTAATTTTTAATGGCGGTTAGAGACCGCCGCCGTTTGATCATATGCAACGGTTTGTAACCGCCGACAATATGTTATATATCTCGGCGGTTTTATACAATCGCCGACATAGAGTACTTGTGCCGGTGGTTCTATAGAACCGCCGATAATAGTCTATTTTTTTAAGCATTTCCTTATTTCTACAAGATTACGAACCTGTAAATAAACCTGTACAAGAACAAACACTACAATTCAAGTCTATTAAACCTA
>JAUPMG010017021.1:0-15348 GCA_031762675.1 Pachysandra terminalis
GAGCTGGGCAAAGCTCAACTCGGCTCGAAGCCTAAAAACTTTTAACGAGCCTGAACCGAGCCTAAGCTTAGCTAGAGATTTACAAGCTTGAACTGAGCTGGGCAAAGCTTGGCTCCGCTCGGCTCGTTTACAGCCCTTCCACCATCTACGACTTCATACCATAATCTCTAGTCACTACCACAACCCTCATCACCACAAGTACCACCCACCCTCATCACCACAAGTACCACCCACCGCCACCACTCCCACCAGCAACAACCATCACCACCACCAATATTCATTACATATTGTCATCACCTAGCATTATTAACCACCATCCCATACCCCAAACATCATCCACCACCACCGATCATCGCATACCACATCCACAACCACCAACCACCAACCATTACATACCATAATCACCTCACCACCACATTGAAAGGGTTGCTCCTTTCAAGAACTAAAAGAGTAAAATGTTCAAATCCATTGATAAGTCCCCTTCTCTTTTTATCTATAAATAAAAGAGTGAAGGACAAGATAGGAATCCTACAAGCACAAGTGAAATCCTACAAATACTGAGGTTTTCCAATCAGTGCACGAGTCTCAATCCCATTCCTAAGACCATAGTTCTACTTCTACTTCCTGAGACTCGTCAAGTAGAATCCACGAAAGGCAGTACGACTGAAATCTGATGACAAAATTATTACAAGGGAAAACAAGCATCCAATCAGTTACGGTCAGGGAATTAGCATCCTTGAACTACACATGGGTCACTCGGTTTTAATATGGAAAATACACCGAGGAATTCAATACTTACAACACAGACTATCATACCTGTTCAGTTGCAATCCTGGTTGACCTCGCATATTATGCTTCAGCAAGGTTTTTACATTTAAAACTTCAGGTTACTGCTGTACCAATCTCTCTTGCCTTGCAGCTCCACTCATTGTTATGAGTCATAAACGATGGCTAGCCGAGTCAGCTGACTATATAATACACGACTCATCTCATGGGATGTAACAGTACACCTTTTTTTGCTTTAACTCTTCATTTCTTGACCTGCCATATATGACAGTTTAACCCAATCAGGAATTATACACATCTCTAAACCATGTTAATATAAATGGCAGGCAATTCAATTTGGATCATGTTAAGGTAATATATATATATATATATATATATATATATATTGGGGAGGAAGGGATGGTCCCCTCTTATCCAACATGACATGGCATGGATATGGGTATAGTATGTCTCTTATACTTCAATGTCCACAATTTTGAATGGATTTTCTAACATCCAGAGATTTTGTGTCAAGTATCCAAAATGCTGAAAAATTTAAAACTAGTATTATTTTTTTTTTGATCGGTAAATGTATGATATGTATTAATAATAAAGTAAGCTATACAAATATACAATACTGAAAAAAAGAAAAATACTACAAAATCTGTAAAACTCAGCCATCCCACCAAAAGCCCCATTGGACGTTGAACTCCTCATAATTCATCTCCTCAAACTCCTTATGAGTAGAAGCCCAAAAAAACACTAGGGATAGGGCAGAATCTGCAACCTTCTGAGCCGAAACTTCTTTCCTTCAAAAATTCTGCGGTTCCTCTCTGTCCAAACCGACCACAGGATAGCTGCCGGACATAAATTCCAAAGGATATCACTCCTCCTCCTCCCCTTCTTTCTCCTCTTCCATCCCCAACCCATAAGAACCTCCTTTAAACCTTTCTGCATAACCCGAAGCAACTTAAACCTGAAGAGAAAAACAGTCCACAAAACTCTAGAATACTCAGTGAAGAAAGATATGGGCCGCGGACTCCTCCTCCTCCTTGCATAGGCAGCACCTAGAAGCCAAATGCAACCCTCTACTCTTTAAGTTGTCAATTGTGAGAATTTTGTCTTCCACTGCTGTCCACAAAAAGAAAGAAACCTTAGAAGGCGCCCCAGCACACCAAATCAGCTTCCAAGGACCCCTCCATCCCCCTTCTTCCTCTAGTGATTCGTACATTGAGCGTACCGAAAAAAGTCCATCGGCTGACCAAATCCATGATCTCTTGTCCTCCCCCCCTGCTGATTGTAATTGAATTAATGTGTCCCAATAAATCAACAACGTCATCTACCTCCCAATCAAAAGCATCTCTTCTGAAGTGCACATCCAATCTCCACCCTTCTGCTTTAAAACTAGTATTGTCATCTACAAATTTAGAATATTATCACATATGCACCTATATATTGTTGTCTCAAAGTTTTTAATTGATTTATTTTATAATTGAATGTTAGTCTTTGTTGGATAAAAATAATGGAATATATATTTCATTTTCTTACTTATTGATGAACCAATGCACCTGTACCTGAAAGGTGGAATAAAAATAATGGAATATATATATTTCATTTTCTTACTGATTGATGAGCCAATGTACCTGTACCCGAAAGGTGGGCTGTCATAACCAAGTCCCCATATCACCCGCAGCTGACACCAATAACCAAATTCATGTAATATAGCTCGGGTCCAATAGACAAGCTGAGCCTAAGCCCTTTGAATCCTAAGAAGTATGACCCGAGCCTGAGCCTGAACCTGACCCAAGGTTCGAGCCCAAGCCAAGCCAGGTAAAGCTTGACTCGGTTAGCTCACAGACCTACCAATGGTCCTAATAAGCCAATAAAGGATTTCTTTTTGGACATAAAAACAATTCAGGGAATTAGATACATGCAATAAAAAGTATGGATAATTAGTAAACCAAGTGGTGAAGTTTTAAAGATGATTACAGTTTAAGCAGAAATTCTGTTAGGTAAATTAGTAAGAAAGCTAGGCATTTGTCAAAAGTGGGCACATTAGTCCTTATCAAGTGCTCCGTCGCAAACCTCCCGACTTCGGTGGCAAGAAGGTTAAAGAAACTACAAAGGGATTTCTTGTGGACAGGTTGTGAAGAATTCAAGAAGTACTGATGACCCCGTTTTTTGTAAATTTAAATTGGGCCAATGCATGCACGCCACGTGGCACGGACTAGGGAGCCGTACAAGCCAAGTCACATCAGGCGTGCAGAGCTTTTCACGAGGCCGGATTAAACCCCTAGGCCAGATATAAGGTAGACCCCTTTCAAAGGTCAATAAGGTAGGACTAACCCCCCTACCGGATCACGAGGCCGGATTAAACCCCTAAGGCCGGATATAAGGTAGACCCCTTTCAAAGGTCAATGAGGTAGGACTAACCTCCCTACTGAATCACGAGGCTGGATTAAACCCCTAAGGCCGCATATGTAGACCCCTTTCAAAGGCCAATGAAGTGGGGCTAACCCCCTACCGGATCACGAGGCAGGATTAAACCCATAAGGCCCGATAAAAGGTAGGCCCCTTTCAAAGGTCAATTGAGGTAGGGCTAACACCCCCCCTACCTGATCACGAGGCTAGATTAAACCCCTAAGGCCAGATATAAGGTAGACCCCTTTCAAAGGTCAATGAGGTAGAGCTAACCCTCCTATCGGATCACGAGGCCGGATATAAGGTAAACCCCTTTCAAAGGTCAATGAGGTAGGGCTAACCCCCCTGCCAGATCATGAGGCCAGGCTAACTCCCGGCAGATCCCGAGATAGGGTAATGTCCCTTTCCAGGTATAAGGCCCCTTTCAAGGACCGGCCCTCCCCTCCAAAAAGCTATGTTGTTCCCTCCCGCTTAGGGGGGAGCGGAGCGGGTTTCTGACAGCCCAATAAGCAAATGTGCCAAGTATTGGAGAGACCGCCGCCTCATCCCGGGGCACGAATTGAAAGTTAAAACACGTGGTTTAGGGGCGGGTTTCCCGCTCCACGGTTCTCAAATCATGGTGCAGCCTTTGGTCCCATCAGGAAAAGAAAGGAAACAAGAAACCCCTTTTCATGGAAAAAGAGCAGCAAGAAATCACTCCCGTTGGCCAAGGTGGACGGCGGGAACTCGCATGAACGGAGCTGCGATTTGACCAAATCTACGGCCCGTCCACACTTCTTAATCATTGCACGGCCTCTTTAGTCCAATCACAAAGAGGGGAACTAAGATGCCCCTTTCACGGAAAGAGACCGGTAGGTCAATCCCATCAAAACGGCGGAGACCCATACGGGCGGCGCCTTGATTTGACTAAATCAGCGGCCTGCCCGCAATTCACGCAATCATTATAGTTTTTAGACCAATCAGAGAGGGGGGGAAATCAAGAAAACCCTTACAGGAAAGGGGGGCCAGAGAAACCGTCCCATCAGCCCGAGCGGACGGCGGAAGTCTATTTAAGCGGCTGATGGGATTGGATAAAGCTGCAGGCCGCACTCGCAACCTATCTCGTGGTGACAGGTCTCCTCGTGGCATCCGGCATGCTCGACACTTGTCATTCGATGATAGGACTCGGCCCAGGGAGGAAGGCTATAAAAGCCTTCACTCCCCTAGAGTAAAGGCTAACTTTCTCCAAGAAGATAAAAGTTACACAAGCTTGAACTCTCTGAGACGGCCATAAGAGCTTTGCAGCTTCTCTGACACTTTCCTGAGGTTCTTCTTCCAAACCCCGGCCCTCACCTTTTCTGTTAACACACCCTCTTGGGGAAACCTCACCCTGGAACGGCCACCTCGTGGTTTAGGCCGGTGTGAGACAGGTAACCGGACCGGCTCAACCCAGAACTTGGTAAGCCTCCCAGATGCCGACACCTGTGTATTTTACTTAAGCTAAGTAAACCGGCTTAGACTACCATTTTGGGGATCATATATTTTGGCGACTTCACCGGGGTCCTGTTTTGTTTCCCTACCGTGTTTTTTAACCTTGTGTTGAGTGTTCACATAGCCGGGATCACATCCTAGAGAAGATGCAGTGTTTTCCCTCAGAGACGAGTCAAGGCCAGTCGTCTGCCAACGACCAAGACGGTCGCCAGCCGGGTGGAGAGCTGCCCCCTGAAGCCCCAACTCCGCCCTGCGAGTCTCCTCTTTTGACTCCACAGCCTCCAAGCGCTCCTACCCAGGACACTCAACGCCTAATTCCGTCTCTTCTATTGCTAATACGCTGTGGATCATACAGCAGCAGCTCATGGTCATGGCAGCACAGCAGAACGCCAGCCAGCAACCCACCACTCCCCGAGCACCCCAGCAGCCTTCCCCGTCCCGAGACGACACTGCCAGGCCCGTGGAGGCTGCGCACGCTGATGTACCCCCACAACCATTTGTACCGCCACACGCTCCCGCACCTTCAGCAGCCGCATACATCCCACCACCATTCCCAAACCACGCATACGCCCCACTATCACCCCTAGTTCATATCACCCCACCACCTTCAGTCAACAATCCCCCTTCTCATACCCTACGTTCCTTTGCCACCATGGCTGATGTTGAAGCTATGTTACGTCAATCCCGGTTCCGAGACCCGGATTGGACGAATAATGAGTTCCGCCCCCCATACCCCTCTTCATTGCTGCAAAAACCCTACCCCAAGGACTATGTCAGTCCCAAGTTCCAGAGATTCACCGGCCAGACCGGCAATGTGCGGAAGCACATCAGCCGCTTTGTTGAAGCTCTCAGACCCCATGCTGCTGACCAGGATCTCCGACTGAGGGAGTTTTCCAAGTCTTTATCTGAGAAAGCCTACACCTGGTACAACAATCTGGTGTCAGGCTTTGTTTACACCTGGGAGGACATGGCCTCCCTCTTCTACAAAAAGTTGCCATAGAAGAAATTTACGCAATCGTGGAGCTCAGCCGGGAACGCCAAGGGCCCACAGAGGACCTGGTGACCTATGTGAAGCGGTTCCGGGGGCTGGTGATGATCTGCAGCGACAGCCAGGAGTCCCAGTACATGGAAATGTGCGTGATGGGGATGCTTCTGGAATACAGGAAACATTTGGAGAACCACAAACTCCCGAGCTTTACCCGTCAGATTGAGGCAGCCCGAAGGACGGGCCTTTCAGTTGTTGCACCCAGCGCGGCTAAGAAGCCATTGGAGAAGAAGCGAGGGGTCGAGAGAGCCCATGTTGACAGTCGAGCCCCGAAGAGAGGAAGGGGGAATGAGGCGAAACCTGACCGTCCTTTCCCTTCAACGCCCAACTGTACCCCAGCCCAGTTGGACGTCCTGCTGGAGAGTTGGATCAGGGACAACCGCATAGTTCTACCCCCATAGATCGAGAGCCGACCGCTCAGGAGAAGAGAGACCCCCGGTACTACAAGTTCCACCGGAAGGTGCGCCACACCATGTTTGAATGCTATGCCATGCAAAGGTTGTACAAGAACCGGGTTGCTGATGGTGAAGTGGACCTCCGGCCCGAGTAGGTGCACGTAGACCCCCTACCCACCCACAATGGTAGGGGAGGTGAGGTTAATGTGTTGTTTTCTGAGATGGGGGTTGTGGTTAGGAGAGAGCCGGTTCCGCCCAAATTGTTAAGGCTCGAGAAGAGTCTCGATGAGATAGGCTTCTCGAGACAGGAGAGGATCGTCATGCAGGCTTACGCCCAGAGATTGTCATTACTGGATGCAGAGAGGGCTTGTGCTGCTGACTTCTCCTTGGACGGCGTCATCACCTTTGGGCCAGAGGACATGATGGTGGCGGATGAGGACCACCGACGGGCCTTGTACCTGAATTCCATCTTGTAGGAGGTGGATATTAGGAGGTCGCTGGTGGATGTCGGATCCTTGAACATCATCCCCCTCGGCATTGTGAAGGCCATTGGAGTATCTGAAGACCGGATTGTCCCTCAGGCCATCTGAATCTACGGATTTGACGACCGGAGCCAGTACGCTCTTGGCCACGTGACCCTCAAGCTGCAGAAGGGGGCCGTACAAGCATCCGACGCTCTTCCACGTATTGGACAGCAGCCCCAGTTATCACATTCTCCTTGGCCGGCCCTAGATCCACCGCTGCCGTCTTGTCCCTTCTACGTTCCACCAATGTTGCAAGGGCTTTAGGAAGGGAAAGATGGTACGGCTGATTGCGGACCCGTGCCCCTTTGATGAGACTGAGGTCCACCTTGCAGAAGCGGCAGAGTACAACGAGCTGGCCCAGGCGGGGGAGTGCCAAGTGTCCTTGCCCTGAGGGATCCCACTGCTCGCTTGGCCTGATATTTAAGCCAACCCTGAGATAGCACTGCTGGAGCCTGGCCCGTCCAAGTGGAAGCTGAAGAAAGAGAGGAAGAAAGATGGAAAACGGCAGAAGAGAGTTGTTGAGGAGACAGTGACCGACTCCACCTCTAGAGCCCGATGCACTAGGGTCAAGCTTGGGGGTGGACAGTTTGTATACAAACTGTGGACTGAGACCAAGAAGCCAGAGCCGACTTTGCCCCATGCTGGCCAGGATGGGTCAAAGGCTGAGGAAGCCGCCTTTGTGACAGGCGAAGAGGACTCGGACTACAGTGATGAAGACGAACCTTTCCCCGCTACCGCCTTCGAAATACATGACGCACCCGAGCACCTTCAGGATGGCGCGAGGTCCGTCCTTGAAACCCTGGATGAGGTGAACCTTGGGAGCGAGGTAGAGAAGCGGACAACCTTTGTAAACACCAACCTATCTCCTGAGGAGACGTGTAATCTTGTCAATCTTTTGAAGGAATACAAGGATGTGTTTGCTTGGTCGTATGATGAGATGTGTGGACTAGACCCTCATTTAGTTACCCATAAGCTTCATTTGTCCTCTGAAGTCAAACCAGTGAAGCAGTCAGCCCGGGTTTTCAAACCTAAGATCCAACAACAAATAAAGGACGAGGTAGAAAAACTCTTGAAGGCCAGCTTTATTAAACCCATCCAGCACCCGGTATGGCTAGCGAATGTTGTCCCGGTTATGAAAAAGAATGGCCAGATCCGGTGTTGCGTGGATTTCTAGGATCTCAACAAGGCAATTCCCAAAGACGAGTTCCCCCTACCAAATATGGACCTTCTGATAGACGCCACAGCCGGGCATGCGATGTTTTCTTTCATGGATGGTTCCAGCGGATATAACCAGATCCGGATGAGCGACCATGACACCTGCCACACCACATTCCGCACCCCACTGGGTAACTTTCACTATACGGTGATGCCCTTTGGGTTGAAGAATGCCGGGGCTACCTATCAACAGGCTATGACCGCCATCTTCCATGATATGATCCATGCAGAAGTGGAGGATTATGTAGATGATATCGTTGTGAAGTCCAAGGAGCGGCATGAGCACCTTGAGGTCTTGGCCAGGGTCTTTCAGAGATGCCGACTCTACAACCTGAAGATGAACCCGACTAAGTGCGCCTTTGGGGTCACTGCTGGAAAGTTTCTGGGGTTGTTGTACACCGGTATGGCATTGACCTAGACTCTACCAAGACCAAGGCAATACTAGAGTTGTGCCCGCCCCGAACACCGAAGCAGCTGAAGTCTTTCCTTGGGAAGATTTCCTATATCCGGTGGTTCATACCCGGCTTATCCGCTTACATCGCCCCACTCATGCCTCTGCTGCGCAAAGGGACCCCCTTCTTGTGGACCCAAGAATGCCAGCAGACGTTTGAGAGGATCAAGGATGTTCTGAAGCACCCGCACACCATGGTCTCGCCCTCACCCGAGAATCCTCTGCGTATTTACCTCGCCACCTCGGATAGCGCACTTGGAGGTTTACTTGCTCAAGAGGATGCTGAGGGGACCGAGTGGCCGGTAAATTATGTCAGCAAGCTCCTCCGGGGGGGCCGAGTTGAAATATTCACAGGTGGATAAATTCTGCCTAGCTTTAGCCCACGTGACCCAGAAGCTGCGACACTACCTTTTAGCATGCCCAACCCACTTGAGCACCAAGGCGAACCCTATCAAATACCTGCTCTCCCAGCCCGTGCTTACGAGGAAATATACAAAGTGGCTCTTACAGTTATCCGAGTTTGATATTGTCTGTGAGTACCCCCGTACCATTCGCAGACAGGCCGTGGCTGACCTGCTCGCGGCTTTCTCCAAGGTCGAGGAGGAAGAGTTGCCGGAATTCGAGATCGATGTGGTCGAGGAGCGAGAATGGCAGATGAAGTTTGACGGGTCGGTCAACTCTGACGGTGGTAAAGCCGGCATTGAGTTCATTGCTGACAACGGATATCACTTATACTTCTCTTTCAAGCTCGACTTCCTCTGCACCAACTATCGAGCCGAGTATGAAGCCCTGCTGATTGGCCTAATCCTGGCCCGGCAGTTGCATATGGACAAGCTCAGGGTTTTTGGGGATTCCAAGGTCATCATTTCACAAGTCAATGAAGACTTTGCTGTCAAGGAGCCGGAGTTGGTGCCGTACCGGACCGCCATCCAAGCTCTAGTGAAGAAATTTACGAAATGTTCTCCACTCCATGTCCCGAGATCCAAGAATCATCAGGCTGATCTTTTGGCCAATCTCGGGAGCAGGATCGTCTAAGACGGCGCTCGCATCGGATTGACGTCATCAGGAAGGTCCTCCCAGCAACTCTCGACCTTGTGGTCGAGAAGGAGGATATCCTCCCCACATATTGGAGAATACCCGATCCGAAACCGAGTTTAAACATTATGGAAGGTGTACCCCGAAAACTTCCACGTGGGCGGTTTGGTTCTCAGAACCTCATGGTTCGAGCGGAGCAACACTATCAAGCCTAAGTTCGCGCCCCGGTGGGACGGACCTTTTCAGATTACTCAGGCTTATGCCTCCGGTTATTACAAGATTCTATCTTTTGAGGATAACGCCCGGGAAGAGCTGGTGAACAGCAAGTGGTAAAAACATCATTATTATTAAGTTTGTAAACAAAGGAGAAGAAAAGGCAAAACAAAGATGATCGGTTTTATTCATCTTCTTTCAAAATATACAACACCCGCGGGAGCAAGCTTTTTAATACAAAGTGGTCGTCTATCAGTGGAATAGAATTAAGCTGACGAAACGCCTCTTCTTTCCGCTCTTCCGCTTGCTGCCCTCGGTTCTCTATTCCCCGAAGTTCTTCCTCCTTTTTAGCAAGTGCCAGCCGCAGAGCCGCGATTTCATATTTCTTCCTCTTTTGGGTCTGGAGCAGCAGAGACTTGGTGATGGCACCTTCGGCAATACTGCTTTGAAACCTGAACCTCTGCATCTGCCAGGCTATGATTTCTTCTAGGTTGGACAGGTGATCTCTTAATCAGTCCACTTTGAAGCCCAAGTCTCCCAACCCGGAGATGCTTGCCTGCCAAGCCTCGAGCACGTCCCCCGTTAAAGACTCGAACCTGGTCCCGAAGATGGACTCCAACAGGGAGCACAGTTCAATGTAGCCTCCGTTGCAGACCCATGTCAGGGGGACCTTCTCCTTGTCTGAGACGTCTCCATATGCCCAGAAGATGACCTCCATCCAGTGCACCATCTCCTCAGGAATGTGGTATCCTTGGAATTGTGAGAAGGCATGGTAACTGTCTGGGCCGGTCTTCTGCTTCTTTGCCACCCTTGATGGAGTGGACGGCTCGAGATGGGTGGCCGATAGAGGGAACGGCCTGCTCGGGATGATGGCCCCCGGGGGAGTGAGGAAGTCCTCTGCCTCAGTTGTTGGAGAGGGGGCTGGATCCTCTGGGGTCTTTACGATCGTGAGGACCGGGGTTAACATCAGGTCCGCCTCCTGAGTTGCCACCCGGGGGGTGTCCAATACGTCTTCGCTTAGGATGGGGGGGTGGGGGGGTGTCAGTTGATACGGCCTCTACCGAATCCTCCCCCTCCCGCTGCTCTTCATTTAAACCCCCGGGTGGACTTGCAACGCAAACCTATGCCTGGTCCTTCGCCCCCAACTCCGCTACAGCTCTGACCTCAGCTTCCACCTCGGCAAAGACTTGAGCAGTCTCATCAGCCGCAACCCGAACAGCAACCTCCAGAGGATCCTCCACAGTTGTCGGGTGTGTGGGAAGCTCTATCCCCGGCTGAGAATTGGCGTCATCAGAGTCGGGGTCCCCCAACCCCAACTCCTCACTCTGGGCGCCCCCGGTCACTGAGTTTTCGCCCTCGGAGACTGGGCGATCCTCAAGCTCGAGGATGCGGGCGGGATCGGCTGAAGGCTTCCCCACCTCCATCATCAGGTAGTCACCCAACTCCTTGATCATGGTTGAAGAAGTCATCCGGGAGGGAGGAGGTAGACCATGTACCCCCGGCAGGTGTTTGGCCCGCCGGGCCATGACCCTTTTCTCCATTGTGCTCCTGCCGGATCTTTCGAGGGTCGCCGCGGTAGCATCAAAGACTTCATCCGGCATCTCCACAAGCAATTGGGTCAGATCCTAAGAAGAGAAATAAGGGGTAAAGGTTAGTAACCCTTTGAAAGAAGGCAGTAGAGCCGGCCCTCGGTGGCTGGCAGGCACGACAGAAACCCCTTTCCAGGGTCAGCTAGTTGCCTTTTCCTTTGATTCCCGCCTCCCTCTGAATCCTCAGGACGTTGCTAAGGGCTCGGGGAGGGTGATCGCCGTCACGCCCCGGTGCGGCTGCAGGTCCTGACAGAACCAATGTTAGTAACGTTGCCCTTGGGAAAGAAGAATGTACTCACAGGTGCCAAAACTTACTTTGAGCACGACGCTCCTCGGCAGGCGCGGGGGCCGAGGCCAGTGAGGAGTCAATCCCGGGTTTGTCCGCAATCGAGACCTGATCATCAAAGGAAAATAATTAAAACCCAGCCCCAGAACTGTTTGTTCTATAACGGACAAATTACCTTCTTTGGAGGCCTCGGGGCCTTTACCGGTCTTTTCTCGGCTTTCTTCCCCTCCTTGGGCTCCTTTGGGGAGTCGGGAAGGGTAACAACCTCAGCAGAGGCTGCCTCGGGAGCGGCTGGGACGCTCTTCCCCTGAAAGCAAGAAATTCAACCATATTTAGAGTGAGGCAGCTAGACACCACAGAATCACAAAGTACGGCTTACCTTTGCAGAGGGCTCGGAGACCCCGGATGACCCGGCATTGCTCAGTTTCCTCCCCCAGGGAGGGGAACCGGGCGGTGGGGGGATCGCCATTGTGACAAGGTCTGGGGCTGCCTCATCTTCGTCGAGAGCCACGACCCCGGAGACCCCCGCCTCGGGGTGGGTCGCGACGGGAGCGGCCACAGGCTCGTACACCCGGAAGCCGAACCTGGAGTGGTCAACCTGGAGATTCGCCTTAGAAATCCCCTTGGATTCCCCGCCCTTCTTTAGCCTCGTATCCCGGGCGTCTATAGAAGGTACCGTCGGGACTGGGGGGAGCTCGTTGAAGATGGTGGCCTCGTTGAGCAACCGCTCCCACAGCTCCAGCCACGCACTGGTGGCGCCTCCTTTCTTGCCTAGCGGGGCTGTTTCCACCGCGTCCCAGGCACTTAGATGTTTCATCCCATCTGCCAAGGTGAACCTCTCACCAATCGCCCGGGGTTTGGGGGCGGGAGAAATGTCCACCCGGGAGACCGCCTGATCCAACCCGAACTAGAGCGCCACTCGGTATGGATTGTAGGCCATGGGGCATGGGGTCAGCGCCTCGACCCCGACCAGGATGTAACCGTGGTGAACATAGTGTTAAGGATCGTCCGATCCCCGAGTCGGTTCCGATCCGAGAAGAACCAAAAAAAATTGGATCTTCTGATTCCCGGTCCAGATCGGGCGATCCATGAATTTTTATTTTTATTTTTCAAATTAAATGTGGCCGTTCGTCTCGGCCGAGAACTATCCCGAGCCCGGAACCGAGTTTAAACACTATGATGGTGAATGATCATCAGGTACCCCTACATCTCCTGGGGGAGCTCGTGCCACGCCGACACCGAGATAAACTCCCCCCTTCAAAGTTGGCCCCCATGCCTTCTCTCACACCCTTGATCTACTGGGCGTACGGATGGAACTCAAACTCCATTTCCTGGTCTAGGATGAAGGAGATTCCCATATCAGTCCTCGGATATTCCCCGGACCAGAAAGCTACCCGGGGATAAGGCCCCTGGTCCTCTTCAACCTCTGAATCCTCCTGGACTCTGGCGAGGGCGTAGCTGGGGTAATGCTCCCAGAGGAACATCTGGAGGAAGCTGGCATCCACCACCATCTCAATGACGCGCTCCCCCCGAGCCCGAGGATGGTCTGAGGCCAGCAAATCCAAACTCTCGTACAGGCTCCCCAGGAACAAGGGAGCCAAGGGGACGGTTACGCCCTGCGCTAGTTTGATGGCTATCCGCAACACAGCCTCATTCACCTTGTCGTCGGGGAAGCTCGGCAGCACGTAATGGGACAGCCACAGCACGATGAAGGCCTCAAAGGCCGCCGGGCTACCCTTGCCCTCGTCATCCAAGACATAGAGGACTTTGACCAGGCGAGCAATGACCTCCTCCCGCCAAAAATAGCGGATCCACCCTTGCTTGGTTCGCCGCTTGCCAAGGGTGCCCACGGCGGTCCCAGTATTGATCACAGGGCCTTCTGGCCGACTCCTGGAGGCCGCTTATCAACACGGCCTCGATCTCCTTCTCCTCCTCTGAAAGCCGGGTGTGCAGGGTTCTGACTCCCCAACACCGGTAGGCACGTGAGGATTTCTACGTCCTCGAGAGTGGGGGTGAACTCCCCAAAGGCAGTAATGAAGGTATGAGCGCGTGGGCTCCACCTCAGCACCAGCTCCCGCAGACTGTCGTTGTCCCGGGAAACATCGAACAGCGACGCGCGTACCGCGTCATAGATGCCAGCCAGCTTCAGCTTTTGGCTCCACTCCCGGTTGGCTAGTACTAACCGGCACTAGCTCTCGTAGCCGTTGAGAACGCCCAGATGGGAACTGAAGCCAACAGGGGAGCAAGGATAGTCCTCCCTCGAGATCCGGAAGTATGGGACATCCTTGAACACCTTGCAGTTCTCTTCTAGATCCCCAGGAAATTCTGGGTAGGGGTTGCACAGAGCCTGGTCGTCCTTCAAAACTGGCAGAATCCACCATTGCGCTCCTGCCCAGAAATCAGAAGTTTTTCGGGGAGACTCCGAAGTAGCACCGCTCCCAGAAGCTTCGGACTTCTTCCCCAAGCTCTTCACGGGCGCCATTTCTTCAAAGAATGTTGAAGGAAGAGGTTGCAGCAAGCTGAGGTTGAAGAAGAGTTGCAGAGTGAAGGTTCAAGAATAAGATGAACAGTAGGTAAACCTGGACTCCAGGCCCTTCATCCCCTTTTAAACAAAGAAATGATGGGACTGCACGGGGCCCGTCAAACGACGGCTTGGGAGTACCGAGGCAGCGGCTAGGTAACCAACCCCGGCTTGACACCTCGGCTCACATTTAATGCTGCTTCTCCAGCACGCTTGAGAAGGCCAGGCGACGATTGCCTTTTCAACGGCTCCGCCGCTCGGCCAATCATGAGAAAGGTAAAGGCTGCAGCGGATCACTGCGTCGGGATTTGTGCTCACAACGTGTCACGTCGGCACGTTTAAGCGCAGGGGGCTAATGATGACGCCGTTTTTTGTAAATTTAAATTGGGCCAATGCATGCACGCCACGTGGCACTGACTGGGGAGCCGTACTGGCCAAGTCACATCAGGTGTGCAGAGTTTTTCACGAGGACGAATTAAACCCCTAAGACCGGATATAAGGTAAACCCCTTTCAAAGGTCAATGAGGTAGGGCTAACCCCCCTACCGGATCACGAGGTCGGATTAAACCCCTAAGGCCGAATATAAGGTAGACCCCTTTCAAAGGTCGAGGTAGGGCTAACCCCCCTACCGAATCACGAGGCTGGATTAAACCCCTAAGGCCGGATATAAGGTAGACCCCTTTCAAAGGTCAATTGAGGTAGGGCTAACCCCCTCCCCCCCTATTAGATCACGAGGCCGGATTAAACCCCTAAGGCCGGATATAAGGTAAACCCCTTTCAAAGGTCAATGAGGTAGGGCTAACCCCCCTACCGGATCACGAGGCCGGATTAAACCCTTAAGGCCGGATATAGGGTAGACCCCTTTCAAAGGTCAATAAAGTAGGGCTAACCCCCCCTACCGGATCACGAGGCTGGATTAAACCCCTAAGGCCGAATATAAGGTAGACCCCTTTCAAAGGTCGAGGTAAGGCTAACCCCCTATCGGATCACGCGGCCGGGCTAACTCCCGGCAGATCCCGAGACAGAGTAATGTCCCTACCCGGGTATAAGGCCCTTTTTAAGGACCGGCCCTCCCCTCTTAAAAGCTATGTTGTTCCCTCCCGCTTAGGGAGGAGCGGAGCGGGTTTCTGACAGCCCAATAAGCAAATGTGCCAAGTATTAGAGAGACTGCCACCTCATCCTGGGGCACGAATTGAAAGTTAAAACATGTGGTTCAGGTGCGGATCTCCCGCTCCACGGTTCTCAAATCATGGTGCAGCCTTTGGTCCCATCAGGAAAAGGAAGGAAACAAGAAACCCCTTTTCATGGAAAAAGAGCAGCAAGAAATCACTCCCGTTGACCCAGGCATGGTTCAAAATATCGTATCGAGGTAGCGTATCGGTCGGCTCGAAAACGGATACGTATCGAGTATCGACACG
>JAUPMG010017032.1:0-15347 GCA_031762675.1 Pachysandra terminalis
CTCTCCCTCTCTCTTCCATCTCCCTCTTCTCCCTTTCTCTCTCTTCCTCCCCCACTCCTCTGCAACTCTCCCTCTCTATCTTCCATCTCCTTTTTCCTCCACCTCTCCCTCTCCTCCCTTTCTCTCTCTTCCGCCTTCTCTGCTACCCTCTCTTTCTCTTTCTCTCTCTCTCTCTCTCTCCCCTTCTTACTCTTCTTCTTTCTTCTCTTCTTCCTCTGTTCTTTCTCTTCCTTTCTTCCCTGTTCTTCGTCCTCTCTCTGTAAACAAAAAAATAAATTACAAACCCCCCACAAAAAGAAAGCAAAATAACCAAAAAACCCCCCAAAACAAAATCTGAACCCCAAAGTCCTGGTTGGCTGGGGTTTTTTACCTTTTTCATTTTTTCTTTCCTCACCTAACCGGAAGCCGAGTATCATTGTCGTCACCTCTCAAGCCGAGCTGCACCAAGAGCTCAAAGCAGAAGATAGCAAAGGAATGTTGTTACAGGTATTTTATTTATTTTTTCTTTTCTTTTCTTTTTCTTTCATTTATTTTTGAGAGCATGTTTTAAATGTTAATTTTTGTTTTTATTAATTTGATGAATCTGATTAATACATGGCTGTAATAATCTCTAATTTAATAGATATTTGATGAATTCCTTTCTTTATTTAATTTAGGCATTTTCTAGATTTTATTAATTTTGATTTATTTCAGATAATTGGCCAAATAATTTTGAACCGGGAGATGAGTGGGTGCCTAACACCTTCCCACTCTCTCAAGTAAACCTCCTTACCCGAATATGGTTAGACCACCTTAATTTTATAATTTGGACTATTTTGCAATTAATTGATAAAACCATGGGTGACCATTCACACCCAAACTCAATGAATGGTGGCGACTCCATATTTACCCGAACAACCTATGGTCCACCCGACTGTGGGGTGATCACAGTATTTCCTTATTTTGGTCTTTTGTTTTAACTAATGGTGTTATATGAGGATGGGTGATAGATTGGTCACTTACTGAGCATTCCAAGCTCACGCGACTTCTTATGTTGCAGGATGAGGTGGATGAGGATGGGCACTGAATATGATACAGTTGCTTGTTTACTTTCAATTTTAGACATTTATTCCTTTTCTGGAATTTTACGATGTATCAAACTATGTTTTGAGATTATACTTTTACTGTTGGGATTTAACAGTCATGACTCAGGTGAAGTCATTGACCGAGTTTTATTTATGTTATTGTTTAGCTTCCACACTCTGCTGAATGAAAGTACTTTATTTACTTTTATTACTTGTGATTGATAGCAATCGGCGTTCCATGGTTGGTACCCGAAGATCTCACTTCGAGATCCATGCCGCCCTCTCTGCACTCTGATGTTTTAATGAAAGCGATCTTTATTACTTTTATTATTTGGGTTTTGATATGGTGATCCACTTTCCACGGTTGGAACCTGAAGGTGTCAGCTAGAGATCTGTGTTGCTCGCATAGGGATTTGTGCCACGGATATTGGGGCGTTATAGTATGGCCTAATACATGATGCATCAAGTCCATGAATGCGGTAGGTGCATTCGTCAATCCGAATAGCATGACAACAAACTCAAAATGTCCATAGCGGGTTTTGAATGTTGATTTCGGTATTTCTTCTCCCTTGATTTGAAGTTGATGGTAGCCCGTCCTGAGATCGATTTTGGTTAAATATTTGGCTCCCTTAAATTGGTCGAACAGGTCTTCAATTCTCGGCAGAGGATACTTGTTCTTTATTGTGACTCGGTTCAGCTGGCGGTTGTCAATGCATAGTCTCATGGATGCGTCCCTCTTCTTAACAAACAAAACAGGAGTTCCCCACGGTGATGAACTAGGTCGGATGAATCCAAACCAAAGAATTTCATCCAACTGCTTCTTGAGCTCAACTTAGTAGGTGTCATCCTGTAAGTAGGCAAAGCTATAGGGGTCGCACTTTGTACAAAGTCAATCAAGAACTTGACCTCTCTTCGAGGAGGCAATCCGGGTATGTCTTAGAGCACATTTCCAAATTTACACACCACTGGGATAGTCTCGAACCCACACTTCCCTTCCATAGCCCACAACTCAAGTACTGCGAGCTGATCAGACATATCCGATCAAAGCCCCTTGACTCTCTCTGGTAGTCCTCTAGGAATAACCAAAGTGATAACCCTGCTATAACAGTCTATCTTTACTCAGTACTCTGTCAACTAGTCCATGCCCAGAATGACGCCGTACTTCCCCATATCTAACACTATCAAATCAACTGGTGCTATAGTCTATCCCACAAGGATAGAACAAGATCTACACATTCTACACAAAGATGAGGAACCTCCCACGGGGTTCTCCACTACAAGACTAGGAGTCAAATCACAACTCGTCAAACCCAAAACATCCATGAAGTTACAAGATATAAATGAATGTCATGCTCTAGTGTCAAACAATACATGTGCGTAAGTTGAGAAGAGAGGTAGGATACCTTCTAACACTCCCCTTTGCGGTTTCTAATCCCTTGCATCACCCTCCGAAGGTACAACTTGTTGGGTGACACCATGAAGGCGGCCTTGAGGTGCTTGATAGGCCTGCTATGGTTGTTGTTGCTGCTGTGGAGTTGCCGGTCTCTATTCCCGCTATTGGTATTGCTACTGCGACACCTGCTTATTTTGTGGTGGTGCTTGTCCAGCACAATTCTATGGATAATGCAGCTTTGGAACAAACTGTTGTGCAACAGGTGGCCTGGCTTGGTAATGCTGGGGTCTCGTTCCCTCAATCCTTGGTGGCAGTCGGCATTGGTTCTGAAGTTGTCCCCGTTACCCACAGTTGTAGCAAGTTCAGTCTTCCAGAGTAATGGGTTAAGATGATTGGCGCCGATACTCCGATGCTCCACCCTTCTCACCTCGTTGCTTCTTAGATTGTATCTGGCCTCCCTCGTAGTGCGGTCGGCTTGCCTGTTGTTTCTCCTGTTTCTTTTGGTCCAAAGTCTTAATGTACTTGGTGTTGCTCTTCTCCACTTCTTTGCGGTATTGACCACGTCGTAATACCTAGCGAACTCTCTAACTGCCAATTTGGAGTTAATATTCCCTCTAAACCCGTTCTCGAATAAGAACGCTTTCTTCTCCTATGTGTCTATAGCGTATGGTGCAAACTGTGACAACTCAGTAAATCTGGCTTCGTACTCAGCTACCGTCATATTCCCTTGCTTGAGTCGCATGAATTCCACCTCCATCTCCTTCCTTGCATTCCTCAAAAAATACTTCACTAAAAACCTCACTTTGAACTTTTCCAAATAAATGTCTTCCTCCCCAAGCAATCCTACCGTGGTCATCTACCACCTTCTCGTTTCTTCCTCCATCATGAAAATTGCTAGTTTCACCCTCTCCTGGTCTTCACATTCCAATGCTTCAAAAATATTTTCAATTTGGTCCAACCACTCTTGAGCCTCCATAGGGTCAACCATGCCTTTGAACACTGCAGGTCCTAATCTCTTCAATCACTCGTGAAGTTTGTTCGCTTGATTCTCCGCCAGTGGTAATACATTCGGATACTAGTTCTGCCTCATCATATTCGCCATATCTTCCGATGCTTGATACACTCCAGCCAAATGAGGATCCCTCTCCTTGGCACTCACTGAAGAACTAGCCCCTACACTCCCCGCTCTCGCCCTTCTAGCCATTCTGAAATTACATGACAAAGGAAAGCCTACTAACTCAAGTAACATCAATCTCACTAGCTATCTCCGATACAATGTGCAAGTTAGACAATCAAAATAAAGCGCACACACACAACATCGACAATCAAAAGATGACTAAGTCTCAAATATAACTCCATCCTAGGATCACTCTTCATCCAAGTACTAATAGTATCACTAAACTGAAATTCTAAATAAACTAAGGCTCTGATACCACTCTGTGACATCCCAAATTCTAGGGTATGCTCCATGGGCGCATCGGCATAGTCCTGGAATTCCAAGCGTGACTCACACCATTCCTCCACACACTACTAAGAGGTGGCTCACCCAAATCAATGATGACCAATAATCACAAGTAACCAAAGAGATCAACAGTGGAAGCTAACAACAATAAATTAAGTATAACGGGTCCCTGTAGAACCACAATTGTACACACTAATAAAACTAGCATAAACCAACATTGTATCCCAAAAAGAAAATGGGATCCAACCATAAGAATTATAAACCAAATACATAGTCATCCAAAGTAACGGAGTTCGCAACTCCCCAACGACATAAACAAACAAAACTGTAAGGTAACAACCAGAAAGAAATATCAACTCGGCATGAGTCTTCTCCACGAGTCCTCCGCACTACTCACCAAGGTCCCTCCTCCTCCTATCGTGTTCACTTGAAATGTTAGGAGTTAGAAAGGCTTGAGCGACACGGTCAGTAAATAGAATGTGCAAGTGGAGTGTCACGTGATAAGGATTCACCATGAGTATGCATGCTATGCCATAATACAATGCAAGGTTCGTTCATTGGATGCAATGACATGAATAACTATTCCACCAGTCAAGCAGGATGGCTATTAAAAACACGTGCAATGCAATGCATGCCGTTGATATTGTGATCGCTGGATGTTCACACTTGATCCCCAATTGAGGCCACATGTATCGCACAGATGCCATGTACCAATTCTGGATAGACACACTTAGTGGATTCTGTGAGTACAACACAGTTTTAGGGTTTCTCAACCCATGGAAGTCAAGTCCCACAATTATTTTTGATCGTGGGACAAACCTGGGGCACCACACAGGACTCTACCCTGTGTCACATCACAGCTCACTACTACCAATCAGGTTACTCACAATATAGTATCATAAATATCTATTGCTTGGATATTGGGGTAGCTAATCCCTCACTATAAATCATTTTAGATTTACATAGTCCACTCAGGACTCCAAAGAAGTTATCTCTCACTGGCACTCATTGCAAAGCCCAATATCCTCTCATCACTCCCTTGGTCCTCCTTACAAGAAAACAAGGTTGGTCTGGTTCTGAGTCTCACACATGGACTCACAATGCATGAGTGCCCTTTAATGCATGTAGTTATCATCCAACTACATATGATGCATAAGAATATTCAAATCGCATGAAGTATCATAAGTATTGTATGATACAATCCAATATGATTCAAGGAGAACAGTTAACATGACATATAGCATATGCACTCAATTCCAAGTGATCACATGTAAGTAAGTGCAATCAAAAGATTAATAGATGCAAGACAATTCCATCATCTTCTCACACATTTAACTCATTAAGTCCGATAGGTAATTCCTTTGTCCTCCCATACTGTCAAGTCCTCCCATGATACTCAAAATCATGCATCGTCGATGGACCGCAACCTCCCGACAGTATCTCAAAGTACATAGGTGAACCGGTCGGTGTACCGACGAGTCTGCCGACAGTGTCTCAAATGCTTTGTCGGTGGGCTCCGTTGGTATACTGACGTGTCCCCCGATGAAATCCCCATTCTCTGCCGATGGACCTTTTCGGTGTACCGATGGTTCACCGATAGTGCCTACCCTGTTCCCTTGGGCGTCGGAGGACTTTGTCGGTAAACCGACGAGTCTGCAGATAGTGCCCCAGATGTTGCTTCGGTGGATCGTCGGTATACCGACAAGTCCACCAACCAACGGTCTCCCAAATTCTGGGTATCTCCAATGTGATCCAATTCAATCTCAAATACAACCTAATTACAATAAAGTTTTAAAACTAATATCCAACCATTCTAAACTATTAAAAACACATCAAGACACAATCTAATTTGCATTTGAATTGATAAACACCATCAAACCTAAATTTAACATGAATAAGAATGTTAATCATAGATGAAACACATAAACCTTAGATTAGGTCATGAATTCACACAAGAGATCAAGGAATAACATCATCCACACCAATTCACCATAGAAAACCCCAATCACATACAACAAAAGCACACAATGTACTTACCTTGCTGAGATGATCAACTTTTGTTCTTGAGCTTCAAGCTTCTAGTAATCTTCACCTCTTGCTACCCTTCTTCTTCTTACTCTTGTTCTCTTCCTTCTTCCTCTTCTCTCCTCTTCTCAACAAGACACAAAAGAGATTAAAGTTAGTTTGAGAAGGTTAAACCCTCCTAATCCCTCAACTAAATGTCAACCCTTAGATCTAAGCTTACTTTAAGTGGAAAGATCTCAACCACTAAATAAGATATTAAGGTGAGGAAGATAAGGTGTGAGCTCATGTAAGTTACCCAAATGTCTTACCAAATAAGGAAGGTCTAAGTAATTAACTTATAACCCCTCGACTACTGGAAATTACGAACAAGTCCAAAGTACAAGACCCACAATTTTAGTTTGTTACAACGATGAAAGGGAATGTTATGATATTCCTTATCTATACTCTGAGTACATGAGAGATTGATCCACCACCATCACCGCCACTCTCCTATCTTGGTTCTAAATTCAAAAAGAAGTAGAGTCTAAGAAAGACTCAATGACAAGGAAAGGGTGTTGGCTGAGATCATACTTCTCCCCTATTTTATGATCATGTCCCCACTAATAGGGTCTTAGACCCGTTAAATGTTGTACTTGGGCTGATATCATACCGGGCTAGACCAAACGTCTATGACTTTAGGGGTCCAGCCTCATGGTCTTTGAGGCCAATAACAACTCGGGGCTAGACCAAAAGTATCTAACTTTAGTGGTCCAACCCCATGGACCTTGAGGCCAATGAAACATTGGGCCAAACTCCAATCCCATGATTTAATGGTGCAGAATTGTAATCAGATCTAATGGTCCAAATGATCTAAATAGAAATCCAACGGTCCAAATGATCTAAATATCATATCTAATGGTCTAGGTAATAGATTTAACAGTTCAAATGGTCTAGATATTAGATCTAGTAGTTTAAATGTTCTAACTAATAGATCTAACAGTCCAAATGATCTAAATATCAGATCTAGCAGTCCAAATGGTATACGTAATAGATCTCACGACCCAAATGGTCTAAGTAACAGATCTAATGGTCCAATTGATCTAGATATCAGATCCAACGATCTAAATGATCTAAGTATCAAATCTAACGATCCATATAATTTAGATATAAGATTTAAATAATAGATGTAACGGCTAATATGATCAAGATATTAGATATAATGATCCAAATGGTTTAAACATCAGATCTAACAGTCCTAATGACCTAAAATCATATCCAAGTCAAATAGAATCTTAATGATCCATTTTAGATAGAACTACGATTGGCTTGATCCCACTTTGGGCACATAGGCAACCTGACAAATTAAATTAGGTTCTGCCACAAATAAACCAAAATATGCCTTGACCCACAAATATCAAGGTCTTAAAAATATAATAGCAATCATGATAGAATAAAATAAGGTTTAGAGCTATAATTGAAGGGTTTTCCGTAATGTAGGATATAATTAAGAGACCTAAGATTGTGAATGGATCTATGCCACACATAATAAAAAGCTCACACACGTGAGTGAAATATGATTTATCCAAGATCAATTTTTTGATCAACAATACAACAACTATGAATTAAAGGGGATGATTGTATTTTTACTAACAATTACAGATGTATACATTCTTTTTGGGTTTGAAGCATCCTCCTCAATATCAATGTGTTTTAGGCCATATTTTCACAAAAAGTCACCAATTGAGCAGATTTTTCCATGTGCCACATCATGAAGATGACACATGGCCTGCACACATGGAGGCTTCAATGTAGTTATGATAACTACCCATCATGAAACATCCCAAAGAAGAGACATGGAGGTGCTAGTTATCATAAGCACCCTCCCCATGGCACATCATGAAGATGACACATGGCAGCGTCTTTTAAAGCTTCAAAAGTAGTTTTTATAACTACCTATATGTGGTGGGAGAAGAATATTTCAAGTCAAAAAAAGGCAACTAGCCTCAGAACATATAAATAAAAGAGCTCGGCAACAAAGAAAGCTCTCCATAGCAAATCAACTTGAAAGCTACACATTAGCTCAGTCTTCGATCCCCAGCGATCTTTAGTTAACTCTTAGCCTCTGCAAAGATCCTGCTGCACCTACTTCTTACACCGAACTAAGCTTCTCACAGAAGATCCCTCTACTCGGCAACGAAGGAATCCCAGTCGAGAGATTTACAGAACCCCTCTTGATAGTCCCTTGCGTGCTGATCTGTGCACCCGTGAAGTAGGTTAATCACGTCCCACAATCGGAGCCCAAGGAACCACCGGAGGTTTTGTATATTCTGTTTATTTCTTGTCTTTCCAAGTTAGAAGGTTTACCTTCTAAGTAGTATGTTAACTCTTTGTTCTAGTTATTTTATATGAAAAGTGTTGTTGACACGTAAAATTAGTTTTTCTGGCTCAGCAATTGATCCTTCGAGATTGGAAGCCACATAATTATCTGACTCACGATCGGTCATACATCGACCAATTTACCTTAATAGTTAACTTACACAATTTGACTCACACTACCTGTCTTTCAGGTGAACTTGTAAAAGTTCTGGCACGCCCGCACCCATTTCGGTCTCACGACCGAGAGTGAAAAATTCACTCACGAACCGACCGGGAAGCAAGGAGGTCTTGGTTACTTCTGGAGCCAACATCTCTTTTGGCACGCCCGGTGGGACGCATTTGGTGAAGCTAAATGGCACCCAAAACTAGAACAGGTGGACGGTCAGGCAATGATGACCGTGAAGGAGTGTTACCTATTATGGATACTGTTCAAGAGGAAGCACTAGAGAATAATACCATGTCGACCGAAACACTTGGCCAGGCTATCCCAAGTACTGAGGTAGGATCGTCATTCACTTCATTTAGTAATAGCGTTCTGATGGCTCTGCAAGCCATAAACCATACCTTGATAAGGATAGGTGCGGGTCAAGGACGCACATATGCGGCCATTGTAGAAGGATTCACTAGAATGCCGTTTGAGATGGAATACTTGATTAGGCATGAATACAATTCGGTCTGGGAAGGTGAAAACTCGGCCAGAAGGAATGTTAGTGGGAATGGAATATTTAATCCCATTGAACAACCACAAATCATGCCTAATCCTCTGAGGCCGGTTCGACAAGTAAACGATCTCAATGAGTCACTCGGCCATAACAGCCAGGGATGAACCGATCAAAGGATACTGAACATCGAAACATAAGCACCCGGACCAGTCAACGGGATGGAAAGGGACCAGTTATACCACTGGGTTCAAGAGGCGGTGGCCAACATGCCAACCTGACAGTTATCTAAACCATCGTACTGCAAACCGTATCCTAACTGGGTAGACCTCAGATATGAGTTTCCCAAGGGATATAGAATCCCTGATTTTTCATTATTCTCAGGAGAAGATGGTCAATCAACCATCGAATATATAGGCCAATTTGCGTCGGCTGAGACACAAGGCCAGGCTATCCCAAATGCTGAGGTTGGATCGCCGTCCAACTCAATTAATAAAAATGTCCTTAATGTCCGTAACCCTTTTTGTTAGAAGAATCGACCATGATCAAATTTCAAATAGGTTTTAAGATATAACCGATCATATTGGCCGAAGTCTAAGCCATGATCGTCGAAACATTCCGCCCAGGGGAAAATTTACTCCTTAATTTTTACGGCCGAAATAGCATTCTGGCTGACCGAAATCATAGTCGATGGACCTCGACCAGGGGGGCAATCTACTCAAGATGAAAACTACTAATTTCTATGGCCGAAATAGCATCCTGGCTGGCCGAAATTGCGATCGATTGACCTCGCTCGAAGAGCAGTTCAAGGTTTGGCCTACGAAGGTATGGTCGAAGAAGGCCGATATCCATCAAAATATCAACGGCTAACATTTTTATTTACCTCTTGGACATTTTCCTACACATGTGTCAAATATCCAAGAGGAAAGCGGGCAATATTTAGGCCAAATTTTGACAAATAGTCACCAATTGACCAGATTTTGCCATGTGACACATCCCAGAGAAGAGACATGGAGGTGGTAGTTATCATAACCACCCTCACATGGAACATCATGAAGATGACACATGTCAATGTCTTTTAAAGCTTCAAAAGTAGTTTTTATAACTACCTATATGTGGCGGGAGAAGAATATTTCAAGTCAAAAAAAAGGCAACTAGCCTCAGAACTTAGAAATAGAAGAGCTTGGCAACAAAGAAAGCTCTCCACAACAAATCAACTTGAAAGCTACACATTAGCACAGTCTTCGATCCCTAGCGATCGTTAGTTAACTCTTAGCCTCTGCAAAGATCCTACTGCACCTACTTCTTAAACCAAACTAAGCTTCTCGCAGAAGATCCCTCTAGTCGACAACGAACAAATCCCAGTCAGGAGATTTACGGAACCCCTCTTGATAGTCCCTTGCATGCTGATCTATGCACCCGTGAAGTAGGTTAATCACGTCCCACAATCGGAGCCCAAGGAACCACCGGAGGTTTTGTATATTCTGTTTATTTCTTGTCTTTCCAAGTTAGAAGGTTTACCTTCTAAGTAGTATGTTAACTCTTTGTTCTAGTTATTTTATATGAAAAGTGTTGTTGACACGTAAAATTAGTTTTTCTGGCTCAGCAATTGATCCTTCGAGATTGGAAGCCACATAATTATCTGACTCACGATCGGTCATACATCGACCAATTTACCTTAATAGTCAACTTACACAATTTGACTCACACTACCTGTCTTTCAGGTGAACTTGTAAAAGTTCTGGCACGCCCGCAATCCCTCGGTCACACCATCGAGAAAATTCACCACAACAACCGGGAAGTGAGAGGCGGATTTGGTTTCTTTTTTGGACCAACACAATGCTCATCCGACTGGTACCTCCCTCATTTCTCATTATTAGTTAGCGCCTCTTGAATTTGATTTTGAACATTCCCCTTTCCTATTCCCCTCTATCGATTTAACTCCTTGCTTCCATTTCCCATTCTTACTTTCAAATGATATTGTCATATGGGGTCTGGTTTCTAGAGTATCCTCCTTCGGTGTAATCTCTAGCATGTGCTTACTGAAAAACCCTAATAGAAGAAGGTTAATGCAAGAGGTTGCTTCCCCCTTACTATTATACATTGGGATCCTATTACCTTCTTATTCTTCTTTAACTTATCTTCTATATTAAATCTTCTCATCCCTCTTTCCTTTACTAACAAATTCTTTCTTTCCTTATGTCCAAGGTTTTTATTCTCTGGATTGCAGATTGGACCGGTCTGGGTCAATCCCGATATGGATCCAGTCTAGGATCGTCCGATCCAACTTTTGGATCATCCTTAAAAAAAAATTGGATCGACCAGACCCATAGTCGGAACAGCGATACTGGTCGGTATCGGACTGGGCCAGGCCGATACCTTTTGGATCGTTAATTTTATAAATTTAAAATTAAAAAAAAAAAAAAACTGTGGTTCGGTTGGATCAGTCCAATCCATTCACTGGACTGGTCTGAATTGGCCAATCCGTATCGGTATCGATTGGACCGGTCCGATCCTTAAAACCCTGCTTATGTAACCTCTTTAATTCTAATGTCTTGATCTTATTATTATACATGCACACTCCCTTCGGCGGTTTTCCATATTGTGTGATTGATATGGTTAGGGGCAGTTATTGAGTATATATTACAATCTCCCATAAGAGAAGCAGATTGAAGGGAGGATTTTATATCTGAACTCCACCTATATGTCCTTGTATTGTTCTCTTTCCAAACCAATTCATGGTGGTAAAGGTGTTTCCAAGCTAAGCTTCATCTTTGCACATGTGATGCTGAGATTACTTCCTTCATCTGGGACCTCAAATGCAAGAAATTCCCCAAAATAAGTCGTCATTTCCTAACAAACTCTTTCTCTTGAAAAAAACCTGGGGATGTTGTGGATTTGGGTCCTCCTCTTCCTTCTCAATTTTTCCAAGAAAACCCGCTTTCCATTAAAGAACCATGGTTGGTTCTTCAACATCAACTCTCTTTCTTCACCCGAGTTAAAACCCACAAGGAACTATTGGGTGTCCACCTTTTGAGTCACCTTCATCTCTATCGGCTTCCTGGCACATTCGTGCACATTTCTGATAGTGTTTATGTGAAGTTCTTCCTCAAAGATGTAAAACACAAGAAGGTTCTTCCATTTTGATCGGAGTTAAACCATGTCTTTTGCCAAGAACAGATCCAGAAAATTTTTCCTGGGGGGGCAAACTAAATTAGAAATAATAAAAAAAATATTTCTAATTTAGTCATCTTATTATCGAATTTTGTAATATATTTACAATTATGCATAAGAATAACAATCAACCTAGGAGACTAGGAGGACCATTTTTGTCATGTAGAAAATATTTTTAGGGTTGAACTTTGGTATTTGAAGTGAAATTCATTGTACATAGGACAAGTGTGATTTTCCAAATAAGTTGCTACACTTGAAATTTGTTTCACAAAGTTTCTAAATTTAGAACGTTTCCTAAAACAATGTCACGCCCCAGATCCTAATGCCCGAATCCCTAGGTGGGTGGCACGGATCACGAGACAAGACCTTCGAGATCCACAACTAGACCACGGATTGCTACCAAGCGACAAGTAAAATAAGGGTAAAGAATTACCTTTATTAAATCAGAGTGCGGAAGCTAAAACAAGAAAACAACAAAGTTAACTATAAATCCAATAGTCAATGACTTCAGCTAAGTTATGACCTACTAATCCTAATAACCGACATAACCTAAACAAAACTATTACATTTCTGAAGCTCTCGCAGCTCTAAACAAAACAATAAGTAACTAAGCATACGTTAGGCAGCACATCTAGTTCTGCCATCATCCGCTCAACATGAGTAAGTTGCGTGAGCTTTGAATGCCCAGTAAGAGAATCAACACCGTCATCCATCCCCATATGTCATCATAACAGTCAAGTAGTGGTGAGTGAAACAATGCGTGATATTAGATAACAATTGTGAACATTTTACATGATGCGATGAAATGAAATGCACAAATCAGACAAATGCTCTAATGTATGCTCAAACAAGGAATACAATGCATAATGAGATGTAAGATAGGAATTAAGCTATGTAGCTCGTTAAGTGCCCTTCATGTCGCTTCCCCAAGTCAAACCAAATAGAACAAATTCAGGACCGTAGTCCTGGGACAGCCGCTAACCCTGTCGATCGACCGACGGTGGTTGGCTGCTTGGGCAGAGAGCAAACCAAAACTCTGTGGGCGTCGTTTGACCTGTCGGTTGACCAATTCCTGATTGGTTGCTCGTCCAGAGACCAAGAACCAACCTAGAACAAAACATATGTGATCGCGTGACCTGTCGGTCTACTGACCAAGCTCAGAACACATCGGTTGACCTGTCGGTCGACCGACGGCTCGAAAAACCCAGAAAACTTATTTTTTATTTTAAATTTCTAATAATTTGACAATAATTGATTGAAACACACACATTAAAATACAATTCCGAATAAAACCAAGTAATATACTTCACAAAATAGTTACCTAATCTACCTTGTGAATTTCATGGAAATAAAACCAGAGAATTAGTATTTTATCATGTTTTCAGGAAGAAAGTAACCTAAGATATAATTTTTAAGGTTTGTATTATGCCATACTCAACGAATATGACATAAACACCTAATTCACATCGAAAATAAGATTTAACTCGAATATTTACCTCGAACTTGAATTGGTGTTGGGATGAACATCTTGATCTTCATCTTCTTCCTTCGCTTTTGCAATTCCTCTTCTTGCTGCTCCAGAACTCCTTATCTCCTCTCTCTCCTCTCTTAGAATTTTGATCCACACGTCCACCCTCTTAGTTTATAGATATGTCCTATAGTATTCAGCTTAGACTAGGAGTTGTTCTTTGTCTAGGATTATGTTTTAGTTTACAGCCCTTAGATTAGATTAGACTAATTCGTACCCTTAGATTAAAGTGTCCTATTTCTAGATGAATTAATCATTGACCTTATCTTACTTTGATCCTAATTCGATCTAAACTTTATCCTATTAAATTCTAAACTTCTAGATGAATCTCAGTGTTCCTATGAAATCCTAACCATTAGATTAGTTTAGTTTAATTATAGCCTTTAGATCCTTTAGATCTAGATTCCTAATTGTAGTTAAACAAGTCTTTAATTATTTATTAAGATAGATTCCTAATTAAGTTATAACTATTATTAATCTTTTTGAATCTAAGCCATTGAATTAGATTAGAAGTTCCTACAAGATCCTAGCCACACATTATAACTTAAAGAGCTATGATTTTGTGTGAAGCACTTTAGTTTCCAACCATGCAACCCACCAATCACACTCAGTCGAAGTCAAACTGTAGCTTACTTACTAAAATTTTAAATTAACCCATATATTTATATTAATTTCATGTTAACCCTATTATTTTGTTTGGGTTATTGCAATCTACCCTCCATAAGAAAATTTCGTCCTCGAAATTCGATTACCTCATCCAGAAAAGTTATAGGTACTTACCTTGAAATTATCACTCATTATCAGTCCCTCCCGTGTAAGCTTGTACCAATATTACCTCTTCTTCTTCTAGCCATTCTTAAAATAGGATGATTAGCAAATTTGTTTAAGAATAAAGAAATCTGCTCACACTTAAGTTAGCAACCAATGTTAGTAATAACAATCAGCAAACAGAAAACTTATGAAAAATCAACACATAGAAAACTTTATAAAAATCATCACATAAAAAACTAATGGAATTAATTGGAAACATAAAACCTTAGGCTCTGATACCACTTTGTCACATCCTAAACTGGGAAATCTCGTAGGAGTCCCCAAATTTAAGATATAACTCTCACCTCAAATCCCTATGAGAGTGGATAAGCAATACATCACCAAACCATTAAATTAAGTAAGATAATTATAAAGTAATATTCTGGAAAATAATAATATTAAGAGTAATATTCGTCCAAAACAATCAAAAATCAGAAATCAGCAAAAATAAATATAGCTCTAAGTCCCATGCTTCAACCAAATCCTACTACTAAACTACTCAATCTGTTCCAAATGATAATAAGTCTTTAAAAACATAAATTCAACTAATCCCATTACAAATTCTATTGAAATCATCAAACAATAATCTAATAAAAACTAAGGTCTTCATTATCTTCTTGTCTTCCTTCTTGATTACCATAGTCCTGCTGTCCATTATCTATCGGTCCTGAAATATGTTATGCTCGAAAGCGTAAGCTACACTTAGCTTAGTAAATAAACGAATTTAAACAATATTTAAGATTGAAGTAGGGTCAATGCCACTCTCCAATGGTATTCTCATAACAAAACAAAAGTTAGTGTATGCAATTAATAACATGATATGAAATATGATATGATAATGATGTGCAATGCAATGTGATGGTTCAATTATTAATGT
>JAUPMG010017053.1:0-15346 GCA_031762675.1 Pachysandra terminalis
CCATTAGTTTATATAGGTTGGATTATTTATTATTTGAACTCTGATGTAATAACGTAGGTTTTACTTCCGCTATTTATACTCTACTTTTATGGATTAAATTTAGTTATCTCATGCCTGGTGTGATGCGAATCCACGGTCCAGCGACGGATCCCGAAAGGTCGCGCCTTGAGATACGTGCCCTTTCCACATGGGAAGTCGTGCCGGGTTTCGGGGCGTGACAGTTCCACTGGTGCCATACGGTAAGTAGCCAGTGAAATGGGAGTAGTGTCTGGCACCAACTCAATACAAAACTTTACCTCCCTTAAAGGTGGTAATCTTGGTATCTCCTGAAACACTAGAGCAAAGTCTTTTACAATTGGAATCTTCTCTAAGGACTCTTTCTTACTTTCCTCCAATAAGCCTAAGAATTTGGCTTGAAACATATCCTTTTGACTTCCCCGAACTTTTATGTTTTGACCCCCAGGAATTGCAAAAGTTACTTCCTTCCCAAAACAATCTACCTTAGCATGATAGGCAGCTAGCCAATCCATGCCTAAGATAATGTCAAAGTCTGACATGGTTAACACGACAAAATCAGCTTCGAGATTAAGATTTCATACCCTCACAACACAATCCAAACAAATTTGGCTAAGTGTGACTGTTCCCCCAATTGGGTTTCTATACATAAGGGTTCACTCGTAGTCGAAGGTCTAATACCCAAAGCATGCATAAACTATACTGAGATGAATGAGTGTGTGGCACCCGAATCAAACAATACATTAGCAGGATTGTGAAAGATTGTAAGTGTACCTTCCACTACTGTATTAGTGGCCTCATCATTAATGTGCTTAATTTCCATATAGTTTAATCACACTTCTAAGTTTTTATTTTATGTCTTTTTATCTTGTTTTAATTAGAATTTAGTGTCATTTTCCTCATCTTGTGTATTTTGTGTAGGAAGCAACATATTGGAGCAAATAGAGCACATTGGAGTCAAAAAGGAGAAAAAAGGGAAGAACATGCAATGAAGCCTAGCTTGATTGGTGTTCAATTTTTGTGTAGACTAGCTCCACAAGAACGAAAGTTTCTATTTTGAGTTTAGGAAAGTTAATTTCCAGAATTTCACTGAACAGATCCCGGTATGTTGGCCATAACTCATTGGAGAAAAGTCCAAATAAGGTGATTTCGGTGGCCCTAGAAAGCTAAAAAGGAGAGCTACAATTTTCATGAGACTCCAAAATCCAACTCGATTGTTTTCAAGGTAAAATCGGCGATACAAGAGGAAACTCGTGAAGTTCCCTGTTTGGAGGCAATCAAAGGGAAGTTACTATTTTCTTCAATTTCTTTTTCAAACTGAAGAGGATGAATTGGAGCTCTATAAAAGGGGATTCTAGGGAATCTTTCAAAAGGAGAACTAACTTTTGGAAACTTGGTACAAGGTTGAAGACGTGAACAACATGAGAAACTGGCGAAATTCATTGGAGGCTAGAAGGATTCGATCTTCATAGAGTTCTTTCTTTCCTCTTCTTATTTTGATTAATTTTTCTTCTTTGAATTTCACCTTTGAATTCTTTTGTATTCATATTTTTTATTAGAACAATGAATGCTTTTAATTTCATTATGAACTAACTCTATTTGCTAAGGCTATGATGTAGCCTGACCATGAAGTTTTGAATTGTTCTAATGATGATATTGAAATTATAATCGATGGTTGAGTATTTTATCACTGTTCTTAATCCATTTAGATGCTTGATCACCATTTAAACGTTTTGTTAATTGTATTGAGACCGAGAGGAGATGCAATGTTAGTTTCTTGTGATAAAATACCATATTCTACATGTTAATAAAGATATTTGCATAGTTTATGTAGCTTTGTTTAGAAAATTCATAAAACTTAATGTGCTTACATGCTTTTAAATTAACATAGAGATATAATAGGTTATTGCATGGGGGTAATTTCATTGGTGCTTGAGAGAGACTTTTGGATAGGTTAGGGGTTTTTGCTTTCAACTTGGAATGTAATCTTCAATAGCATGATTAGTTAGAATTTGATTCGGATTGGTTAAGGTGAAATCGATGCCTTAGTGCTTTAATCAATTGGTAAATTTTGTTATCTTGTTTTCTTTGTCCTTGATATCGTTTTATGTAATTAAGTTGTTAATTTAAATTTCAATCACTCTCCTCATTATTAGGTTCTCCAAATAGAATTTAGGGTAGTAATTTCGGTACTTAGTAGCTAATCATTCTCTCTGTCAACACTCGTATTTCATCATTCTATTACTTGCTACGATTTCATACACTTGCGAAAAATCCCATCAATCATCCCTTGGAATTGTCCCGTCAGTCAAGGCATGAACTTGCCCTCGAGGCGGTGGTCGATGGTCCATTCCCTGTCCTTGGCCCTTGACTCAAATTCTCTCGCGACAATCCTTCTTGATATTCCCGCTCCTTCCAAAATAGAAGCAGGTTGGAAGAGGTCGTTGCTGCAAGTATGGGGCAGCCATAGGAGCTCCAACTAATGTAGCTGGTTTGACCACAATTGCTCTCGAATAATCACTAGTCCTGATTCTCTTCTCTCCTCTATGCTGATGGGACTGGAACCTCCCCTTGTCTCCACGGAAAGTATCCCTCTGCTGAACATTCTGATCATTGTCCCTCTCTACCTTGTGGGCACAATTAAGGACTTGGGTATAAGTCTTAAATCCCAATGCAATAACCTTAGACCCGATGTCTGGATTCAGTCCTTCCTTAAATTTCGCAGCCTTCTCCTCCTCCTGAGCTACCATGTGAGGTGCAAAACGAGAGAGCATTGAAAATTGGCCTTCATACTGACCCACAATGTGAGAACCCTGCTCAAGTTTAGGAAACTCCATAGCCTTAGACCGCTTATAACTGCAAGGAAAGTAGGTCTTATAGAATTACCTCTTGAATTCCTCCTAATCATTCACTTACCCCCTAAGTCCTTTCAACCATCTCCCATCAATGGTAGGCCATTGCTAGGAACATCTTCTCAAGTTCCTGCATCCAGTCTTGAGCCAACATTTGTTCACCCTTCCATCAAAAGATTGTGGTGCCAACTTCTTAAATTTTTCCAGCCATGACAGCCCCCTCCTCCATTCCTAGGAACTGTTCGGGATTGCCTCATCACGTGTTCTTTTTGAAAAGAAGTGGCCATACCTCCCAACACTTGATAGATCCCAGTCAATTGAGTATCGGCATCCCCTCCGGATGAAACCTCACCAACTGTCTAATTCCTTCTACCTCTAGCCATCTACACACATGTAACAAGTCTTTAAGTATGACACACAACATTTCTATGTAACTACATATGTATACACATACATTCATACATAGAAAAATAAGCATACCACATCAAACAAACACATCTCATACAATATCTTTTATAAGTAACACACTTCACTCAATTCACAGATTTGGGTCCTAGGTTAACATGTTTCTATGTTCTCATCCTAGGTTTCACTATACCCATTTTCTAATACTCTCTTCATGTCACGCCCCAAATCTGAGATATAGGATCTTGAGGATTCCAATGAACTAGCCTTCAGACCCACCACTTGGATACGGATAACCAGCCACATAATCAACCTTACCCGATTGAATCAGAGTCTCAACAAAATATAAACATTAGTGGAAGTCTCATATAATTAAAACCAAACCAAAGCCCAATTAAAAATATGTCAAGCTAACAACCCACAATTAAATAAACATAATCTCTATTACATTTCTGCCCTCCAGGGGTCAAACCAATAAAATTAAAGTTGAATAAGTAAAGTCAAGTAGTCTCAAAAGCAATGTATCTCAAGCATAAAATCTCCTCTCCAGTACCAAGCCAGGGTCAAACGAACTGATTTCCTGTAGAGATAAGGATCAGCCGAAGCCTAGTAGAGAAATCCAACAAGACTACAATGTCTACTTTTATGCATGCATAACAATACGATTATTTCATGCATGTCAACCATCATATAATAACAGTCAAATGTATATTAAACATATCCTCATACTATATCTCACATACTGATATACATATTACAATCATCATATGAAGTCTCTATTCACATGGAAACCATACAATATCATGTCATAACAAGTCAATAGTTCAACATTCCCATAGTCCCACTATATTAATGCTACCCACATGATCCCATCATGTCCAACCAGATTCCACATGGTTCCACCATGTTCTAAAACATACACACATACATGCAAACACATGGTCTCACCATGTAAGACAACAACAAAGATTACACCAAACACATAGTTACACTATGCCACAACAAACACCACATGGTCCCACCATGCTACGGCCAATCAAACACATAACAAACACTACATGGTCCCACCATGCTACAACCAAGTAACCACATAAACACATATCATATATCATACATAGTCTCACTATGCTTATAAACAAACACCACATGGTCCTACTATGCTACGGCCAATCAACCACATAACAAACACCACATGGTCCCACCATGCTACGGCTAAGTAACCACATAAACACATATCATATATCATACACATAGTCTCACTATGATTGCAATCAAACACCACGTGGTCCCACCATGCTACGGCCAACATTCCTTTAGGGACTTTCACCCACTGTGGAAGCTCACCAATAATCAATACCAATATCCACAAGGTCCCACCTTGCTACGACCAATGCTAACCAATCACAATCAATTCAAACAAGTTACCAATGATAATGCATCTCAATCACTCAATCATCATGTGCAATGCAATGCAAGTGTATGATGCAATCATGAAATGAGATGAAGTGCAATGCAATGCAGATGTGACCAGGCCTAGCCCAATCATGTGCTCAATCCATCTCACGACCATACGACCTTGCACCCACGGTAGAACACACTTGTATCAATAACCCATTCTTTTAGGGACTTGTACCCACGGTAGAACCCACCTGTATCAGTAACCCACTCTTTTAGGGACTTGCACCCACGATAGAAAGCCACCATTCCTATTCCTTAAGAGATTTGCACTCATGGTGGAGTACACCAGTAACAAGCATTCTTTTTAGGGACTTGCACCCACAGTGGCAACTCACCTGTAACCAGACCTTCCTTTAGGGACTCTCACCAACGGTGGAATACACCCATACCAAACCTTTCCTTTTTGGGGACTTTCACCCATGGTGGAAGTTCACCCATCCAGATTACAAATTCAAGTCATACAGCATCAATCACAGACAATATTCACAAACATGGATACTCACTGTACCCTCATTCAACATACAAGACATTCATCAAGGTCAACGCATGGCAACATAAGTCAGCCTAAGTCAAATATAAGTCAACATTAGATGTTAAAAGTAGCATTCAACCAATCAAGTCTTACACGACCATTTCTAATCAAAACAATCCTATCTTGAGGTCCTATGATCATATCCAAAACCTTTGAGTTGATATCATCTCTTATTCCATCCGAATCAATCCAATAATCCTGAATTTTAGACCTTCTCTTACACTTTTCATAATTTGACCAATTCTAGATCTTTCGCACACATACCAACTATACAGGCATGTGTACAACTCACTCAGGAACACATCCCTAACATTTGGGTCCATTTGGATCTCGGTAGCTTCCAAGACTCCTACCAAGATTCTCGGTAACACACCTACCGAACCTCGGTAGATAGTCCCAAGAGCATGACATTCTCTGGGTTTTCGATAAGAACTCGGTCGCTGCCGACACTCCTACCGAACATAGAATTCAGCCAATTTTCTGGGTTTTCTTCTATGGCTTCGTGCCTATACTCATAACCAATATTTTCTAAGGTTTTAACAATCATATTTCAGTCTCTAAAGCCTACTCAAGTGATCCAAACATCGAACACATAGTAACCTATTTGTTCTATAGATCTAAACAAGTAAATCTGTGAACAATTAATTACAGATTTAAAAACTCACACATGATCTATAAGAACACAAGGAGCACTAAATATACAGAATCTTAGTTTTAGCATGTATATCATTAAACAAACAACATGGCATCCATTCATTCTAGTCTTATTAGATCTTTAATCTAATATACTTTCACATTCAAGATCATGCATCCCAACTATATTTATAGTATTGAAACGATACATAAAGGTATTTACCGTAGAAACACAGGAATCCCTACCTTGTTTTCCGAGGTCTCTAATCTAACCTAGTGTATATCTTCATCAAGCTTCTCCCTTATCTTTAGAAGTTGCTTAATCATTGTTCTCTTTCCTTTGTCCTTACTCTCTAGCCAGTCATCTTCATCCTCACTCTCTTCATGTCCGCCAAAACCAACCTCTTCCTCATCTTCACTTTCTTCCTTCTTCTTACACTTCCTAGCTCTCTTCCTATTCCTGTAAACTCTTCTCTTGTCTTCTCTTTCTCTTTTTTCTCTCTCTCTTCCTCTTAGCTTCCCTATCCTTCTTCTTCCAATAGTATGCTTTTCTCTCTTTCTCTACTATTTCTTCTTTTTTCCTTCTTCCCTCTAGGTCTCCTTATTTTCTTTGTTCTGCAACTCTAAACCAGAACCTCCCTTTCTTCTTCCTTGCTTTTGGATGTCCTACACTAGAGAATAACTTTCTCTCTCACTCCTAGCTTCTTGGTTCCTTAGTCTCCTTGAACTATATCATTTTTAGTTTATTTGAATTCAAATAGCTTAGTTTAATTTTCAAATAGTATAGAATCAGTCGTGTGTTTAATTATATTGATTTCTTCCTTAATTAACCTTACTTTAATTATAATTACCTGTTTAAGTCCTATTGGACTTTAACTGAGTTTTGGGCCCAATTCGTTGCTTTAGTGTTCTAATCCATATAGATTAGAAGTCCAACCCATATACTAGTTCTTAAATAATTAGACAACTGTCCCATAGCTTTTCATAATTATTAATTTGTCCAATCCTACCATGTGTCTTTCATTATATTAGTAGATTAATTGATAATTTAATCTATAATTATTTCAGTTGGTTCCGGGTCACTACACTTCACCCTAGGTAAACTAAAACCAAGAGCTCTAATACCAATCTGTTGTGCCCCTAATCCGAGATATGGGATCTCGAGGACCTCAAAGGGGTTGACCTTCGGATCCACAAAATGGATGCGGCTGCCAAACTAAACATATACATAACCAATCTCATGGTTCCACAGAGCATAACTAAATAAACTAGCGGAATTTTGATAAAATTAAAACCTTAGTAGTATCATCACAAGATACCACAACCTCCAGCATATTATATTCATACTGCCCACAAGGGCAAAAGGAAAAAAAGGAAAACATAGTCTATAAACATATCCACAACTCCAGAGTCCATCCAGCTAAGGTCCACATCACTTGAGGAATTAACTTGTTTCAGCATAGAGGTGAGCTTGGAAGCTCAATAGGAAAATTCCAAAGCACTACAATAGATACTTTCATAGACATATAATAAAACAATTCATTCATACAATTTTTCACAGAACATGTAAGTAATTCACTCACAATATCCTTGTCATGCTCATAAACTAATATACACATCTTACATATAATTGAACAAGACTCTACAATCTCATAATCAACATCCAACTTAACATATTTCAGATTCAATACCCATGACCTCGTCATGTTATAACCACATCCTCATGCACATGTTCTTATCCATGATACTCAACCAATTGCCACACAATTAAACCATATTCATTTCCATAAGTAATGAAAGATATGCAACATGAATGGTGGGTGTGTATGATGTGTATTGTGACGTATGTTGTGAGGTGATGCATTGTGTTCTATGATATGATGTGCATTGTGTTGTATGAATAATGTATGCATTCTGTTGTATGATATGATGCATGTATGCAAGGGTGTTAGGCCAAGCCTAACGATGAATCTCGACCACATATCCTCTAGGACACTCTGTCCCAGGAATTTGACACAACAACCATGTAACTGTTAGTAGTCATTAATTTTAGGGAATAGAACCCAAGGTAGAATGTCACCATCTTTCCATTTAGGCGATAATCCTGTAATAACCTGAACTTTTATAGGGATTAAATTGTAATTAATAAAAAGTATAGGAGTTAGGGTATAATTATAAATAGGGGTTTATTTTTAATTAATTAAAATATAGGATTTAATTTTAAATTTTAGTAAGTTAGTTTTATATTTGACTTTGACTGTTTGTGATTGGTGGGCTGCACTATAGGAAATTAAAGTGCTTCACACACAATCATAACTCTTTAAGTTATAATGTGTGGGTAGGATTTTTGTAGGAACTTTTAAACTTAATCTAAGGGTTGGTATTTGATCATAACTGAAGTAGGATTCTAATTAAATAATATATTAATCCTAGACTAAATAGAAACCAGATTAGATAATAAATAAGTCTAATATAACTAGGATTAATGGGAGTTATAACCTAATTAGGATTCTACTTTTAATTAAGACTAGGATAATGATCAAGGGCTGAGATTTTGCAGGAACATCTAATCTAAATTAAACGTCTAGGATTAATTAGAGAATTAAGAACTAATCCTAAACCAATAAGGCACTAGTAATCCAATTAAGATTAGAACACCTAGAAATCAATGATTAGGATTTCTTAGGAACAATTAGACTAATCTAATGGTTAGGATTAAAAGTAAGAGACTTTACATCTAATTAGGATTATGGTTAGATAAAGCAATGATTAATTCACACTAAAACTAGGACACTTTAATCTAAAGGCTGTAATTAAACTAATCTAAGTCTAAGAGCTATAACTAAAACACAATCCTAGACTAAGAATAACGCCTAGACTAAGCAAAACACTATAGGAAAACTATATATAAACACTAGTAGGGACGTGTGGATCATATTCTAAGAGAAAGAGAGAGTGTGTGTGGAAGACTATTGGAGCTAGGAGCTAAGGAAAAACAATTTCAGAATTTGAACTAAGATGAAGAAGAAGAAGAAGACCTAACAAACAACAAGGTAAGTAACTCGATTGTTCTTTATTTTTGATTTGGATCTAGGTGAGATACCATATTCATTGAATATGACATAGCATAAGAATTCAAATTGAAGAACATATTGATTTAATCTAAAACTTAAACTTTCTAAGCATGATCATTCTAATGAAGGTAAGTTATGGTTCTGATTGATGCTTTGATTGGGTTTGACTCAGATTTTGATTTTTGTATGTGTTAGAAGGATGTTTTGTGTAAAAATAATTTAAAGTATCAAATTCGTGATGTTTTCTAGTTTCTGGGTGAATCGGCAGCCTACCGGTTTGCCGGTTAGCCTACCGGTTCACCGAGAGGGCATCGACGGACCAACCGGTGTATCGATTAGCCTATCGGATCGCTCAAACTGTTTGTGAGGCACTATCTAGCCTACCGATGGCCAACCAGTGTGCCAATTAGCCTACCGTTGGCAGTAGTGTCTGTGTATTCTAATTTGGTCCTTTTGTCTAAACTATCGGTGTCCAACCGATATACCGGTTTGCCTGCCGGTAGGTCTAGTAACCTATGTATTGATGTTTTAGCCCCTGCCAGCGGCCAACCGGTGTGCCGATTAGCCTACTGGTCAGTCCATACCCTGTTGATTGTTGATTATTACATATTTAATTGGATTCCTGATTACACTTAATTAATTATATGATATTTGTGATGATTTTATGACATGAATGGATCACCTAATTGATTGATTGATAATTTTGCATGTTTAATTATATGTTAATAGATGAATTGATTTGATTTGAATACCATGAGATATATACCATGTTTTATTCATTCATATTGATTCTTAGGATTATTTCACTACTGTACACCTAATTGTATGCTTAGTTAGTGTGCACAACCACTACACATGCACAACATAACCAGATTGCATTAATGACCATACTTCTGGTCATATGCTTGACTTTACCTTTAGATCTTTGCATCAGTTGAAGATTCTGATCTAACTGAGTGTTATTATGATTTGAACATCATGATATTGTGAGGAAGTCCTGGATGGACTGATTTGTATATGTTGAGGGATTTGGCCATCCCAATATTACCACATTATTTTCATCTCAATAGCGTATTATTATACGTAACGGATGCTGAGTAAAATTTTGTTGGCATTCGAGTAGTGTATGACTCACTGAGGTTTTTATCACATTTGTGACCCTTGGCTATATTCCTCCGACAAAAAACAATAGAGGCAATTGAAACATCTAGGTCGAAGCTCCTAGAAAGTATGATGTGCACATAGAATATCTTATTTAAGTCGCCCGTATAGGGGGGATGGTTCATTACGACATTCTGCTTAGTAATTGATTGGTCTAGTGTGGGGCATACAAAACTCGAATTTTGAACAACATACATAATTGCACAGCATATATTTTTGCATGAATCACACTTGGTGATTACCCTTTCATTGTTGCATGAGCATGCATTGCATCCATTAATAATCTGGACATGCATCACATTCGCATACACTTGCATATTTATTATTTTTATCATATTTATTGTTGTTTAGTCTATGTTTTATCAATGAAGATTGGCTTTGAACCTATTCCAATCTTAAATACGGCTTAATGGTTTTATTTATTGAGCTAAGTGTAGCTGACGCCTTTGAGCAACAATTTCGAGTAATTTAGATGGATGATTTAACTATAATGGAGAACAAGATGAGGAACGTATTTATAATGAGATGGCTGTATTGGATGATTGCGTGGAATGAGTTTTACTTAGAATTCTGTACTAGGATTTATTTATTTCTTAGATTAGATATTATGTATAGGGATAGGATTTGATTTAAGCATGAGAATAGGTTATATTTTATTTGTTTTTCGTTGTGATTTATTTGCTTGTTTTGGATGTAACAGACTTAGTTATTTTGATTATTTTTCAGTAAAAGTAAATTCCTTTAAGTTTTATTTAATTGTAATGGTTTGGCTCTATATTGATTACCACTCCCGCAGTTTATTTGGGGTGAGATTCATATTTCAAACTTAAGGGGTTCAACGTGAATTTCCTTAAATTTAGGATGTGAAAAATCCCAAGGCAGGAAATCTGCCCTCTTTCCTTTCAGGAATGATATTCTAGGCAGAAAATCTGTCCTCCTTCCTTTCTGGGAATGGTACCCTAGGCAGGAAATCTGTCATATTTCCTTTCAGGGAATGGTACCTTAGGCAGGAAATCTGCCCTCTTTCCTTTCAGGGAATGGTACCCTAGGCAGAAAATATGCTCTCTTTCCTTTCGGGATGAACCCTAGGTAGTGTAGAGGGTGTTTCATGAAAGAGTCACTAACAGTTGAATTACTGATCGACAGAAGCCTAAATCTATGAATGATCGTGCCCTGTCTTTAGATCAACAAAAGAGCAAAGCAAGAACGACTGTTGAACACGGGTCAAACCAATCTAAGAGAAATAGTAATCCAAGTTTTAGAAAATCGTGAGCACACGTCAGAGCACGTTTTTCAGAGCCTAACTCGTTAGGAAAATTCTCCAGTCCCTTTTTTGGGAAATAAGCTACTATTTATAGTAATAGGAGAAAGATAACGGTAGTTAGAAATCCGTTAGAAATTGTCTAACAGTGTTAAAACGTTATCCCGAGGTAACATGGATTAATTACCCGTGGTCTCTTAAGTGGACCAATCCAAAGTCGTATCTACAAATTACATAGTTGCCATCGAAAACCATGACACCATGTATAACCAGTGACATGTCAAGGGCCTGGTGAACCTCACGCCCCTCCATTCCTTTCACATCTACTCCCCCTATGTATGTAACGCATGCGACGCCATGGTATAGACGACAACGATCAGCTGTACGAGTGTGATAAAAATTGTCTTAACCTTGGAGTTTTCAAATAGTAATGCTTTGGAGCCTCTTTGGACGGAGGTATGGATGACCTTTTACGTCATTGAGGTTTCCTTTCATGAAGGCATACGTTTGTCGAGATGTATCTTTTTTATGGAAGTGAAGAACATTTTATATCGACTGCCCATCGAGGGGTTCTGGCTTGCCGCCGTAGATATCTGCTGCTCGTCGAGGGGATTCGGCTTGCCGTCGTGGATATTGACTACCCGTTGAGGGGATCCAACTTGCCGTCGTGGATATCAACTGCCTGTCGAGGGGATCCAGCTTGCCGCAGTGGATATCGATTGCCCGGGATCCGGCTTGCCGCAGTGGATATTGACTGCCCGTTAAGGGGATCTAGCTTGCCGTCATGGATATCGACTGTCCGTCGAGGGGATCCAGCTTGCCGCCATGGATATTGTTTTAGTGAGGGGAGAAAATCTTGAAAAGTATCCTCTTCAATATCTTTTGGGGCTTAGGTATGACGATTGTTCAATAACCATCATTCGCGGTACCTTGGAGCCTGAGGACGACGATAATTCAACATTCGTCGTCCGCGGTTGTCACGACCCGAATCCTAAAGTGTGTCTCACACTCAGGTGAGCATGGCTTTAGAACCCCAAGCCGGACTCTCACCCACTTACACTCCAAACGTATACTCACCTTGGGTGAAAAACCACAACAAATAACAGAGAATCCTACGATAAATTAGGATTCACAGCGGAAAATAAAATATAGAACTGTATAGGCAGGCATAACATGTATCTAACACAAAATATCATACAAAGTCTCATCGCGCCTCAGCAAGGCACAAATGAGGAATAACAAGATAAACCCAAACAAAAAGATAGGGGCAACCGAGAGTAAGCATATAAACAAATATACTGGACTCTACACGCTCCCATCCTCTCAACTCACTCAAATACATACAAACCAATGAAATGATGAACAAAAAGAATATAAATAAAAGCTCACAGTCTCCTCTTCCGACTCAACAACCTCGCCCATAGTCCACGTCCTACCTATAGTACTCCCCTGAAATGTTAGGAGCCAAAGGCTTGAGCTACACGCTCAGTAAATACAATGTGCAGATAGAGTGTAATAATTGGGATGCCTGTGTATGCATGAGATGCTATGATCGATGCAAGGGTTTATTCATTTATATGCAATGCCATGAACAATTCATAAATGACCCAACAATTAGTCTAAGCAATCACGTGGATGCAAATGGATGACATTGATATTGTGATGTGATTATGCCCACGCCAGATCCAGACTGTACCACCATGTATCCATTCTGGGATACACGGCCCCTTTCGGGCTAAGGATACCTCGCAGATTCTGTGTGTACAACACAGTTTTAAGGGAATTGCGACCCCCGAAAATTCATGCCCCGCTTTTATTTTTGTCAGGGACACACCATCTCAATAGGATAGTCCAAGGGCATCATCTTCGTGAACCTCCCTCCGTGGCACAATACTCACTCACAACTATCAATCGAATTTACCCTCTATATATATATAGGTATCCATGGGCTCTTGGGATAGCTAATCCCTCACCCTTAAATCATCTTGGATTTATAATATGTATAGTCCCCCATGGGACACCAGAGTCTTATCTCTCATTTGGGTCTCATCTTAGAGCCCAAGTATCCTCACATTTGCCATCTTGTTCTTCTCAAAGGAACTAGGGGTAATCTATGGTCCAAGTCCTCACAAGGACTATACATGCATACATGACCATTAGATGCATGAGATTAGCAAACGACTAAATGTATGCTTCACATTCATTTAACATTTCTAACTATGCTTCAATCATGTAGTAATTATGAAAGGAAAGCATATAATATGGATCTCACAATCATAAAGTAATATGAAGTGAAAGCATATAACATTTATCATCCAACATGATTCAAACATATAATGAGTACAAAATGGAAGCACATAACATTAGTTACATACCTTCGATGGATCAGGACAAAATTCATACAAGAATCCCCCTTAAATCCCAGTCAAAATACCTGCCTCGGTGGGCCGATGTACTCCCCAACAAGGGCCCAAACTATTCTGTTGGTGAGTCCATCGGTAGACCGACATACTAACCAACGCCCGTCGGCGAGTGTAGTCGGTTCCACAGATGACTCGCCGAACCCCAATACTATAATTCAGAACTTCATTGGCAAGTCCTGTCGGCGTCACCGACGAATCCACCGATGCCTATCGGTGAGTCTCGTCGGTGTCACCGACAACTCACCGACCGCCAAACACTAAAAACACACTCCCTGTCGGCGAGTCCCTCGGTGAGCCGATATACTCACCGACAGGGGCCTCTCTGCAACTCATATTGTCGGCGGGTTCGTCGGTCTCACCGACAACCCACCGACAAGGCACCCAAGTAAGGCCTCATCGGTCTCACGTTCGGCGAGTGAAATTCACCATCCGAGCACCGTCAGCGAGTGTCGTCGGTGGACCGACCGACTCGCCGACGGACGCGATTTTTGGGGTTTCTTGCCCAGATTCGCACCTGTCCATTTCTAGGTCACCAACCACCTGTGGTTCGTGTTTTTTCAGGGCAAAATGGGTCCAAAAATACAAAAGAAACAAGTGAATCATTACACATACCAATTCCAAACAATCATGAATATCCAAGGAAACACAGAAATCCCAAGGTAATACACCATAAATGCACACATTGCACTTACTTTGCACAATCAATCTCCTTTGCACGAAAATCTGGGTTGAAGCTTTGGTTCCTGCTAACCCACTTCTTCTTCCCTTCTTCCCCCTTGGGGCTCTCCAACAATCTTCTCAACCAAATACAACACAAAAAATGAGTTTAGGGTTTAAGCCTAAACCCTATTCTCTAAAGAGGGAATCCCAACCCTTCACTAACCCCTTGGATGCGAGAGTTAATCTCAACCATCCAAGCCTTTAAGGAGAAGGGTTAGGGTGTTGTGTTGGAGCACAAAGTAGGTGTCCTCAAGAGGTGGCAGCATAAATTGCCAAAATGCCCTTAAGAACATAGAAATTACAGAAACGCTCCAAATAGAAGAAATAGCAAAATTTGAGGGGCGTTACAGCAGTACCTTGGGGCCTAAGGACGACGATAATTCAAAATTCGTCATCCGTGATACCTTGAGATCTGATGTAATGACCCTAAACCGGAATTAAGGATCAAATTGTAATTTAATTGAGTAATTGGGGTCAAAATGTAACTATTAAAGTAATTAGGGTGTGTGTTGTAATTATTTAAAACTATATTGGGCTGAATTTTAATTGGACGTATGGAATATTAATTAGATTATTGGGCTGGACTAATTGGGTTAAAGGCTTTGTAACTTAAGTAATTTAATTAGTGTAATGGGCTTAATCATTGGGCTTAACTAAATGGGCTTAAGTGAAAAACGCGTGGATCTAGTTAAAGAGACTAAGGGTATCTTAGTAATTCATTTATTTAAGTTCTTCTAGAAAGGTTAAGTTCCTACTTAGATTTGGATTGACATAGATAATTAAGATTAGTTTGAATTAGAATAGAAAGTTTC